>VHZZ01004181.1:23663-35252 GCA_009801015.1 Silene noctiflora | reverse complement strand
GGTAATTACACAAAACACGTAAACCAGCATGTGAAACCATCAACTATGCAAAATACACCAAATTCATCCATCAATAGTTTACATATGCCAATTCCTATGACTTTCATATGAACAAACATTGTAATATGAGAAAAGTGAAGTAATTAGCCTATAGAACATGAATCCGTCACCATTAACATTCTCAAGAGACAAACATAGGCTAGATATGAAACATCCAACCAAATTTCCATCAATCTTGATAATAAAACAACAACAATATGTAAAGAACTCATCTTTAACATAACCCAACACATTCCACACATAAACACACATATCTCAAGTTTAAGTCGAGTAACCTATCACCGTTACCTCGAAGCGTCTTCAATCCTCGATGGAATCGTCCACTATATAGCTATCCGCCTCCGGGTCTTCAAGATTCTCGCCTAGACAACAGAAAATTCACCCATTAGGGTAAGATGGGAATTTCGAAAATGATGGAAGAGGAAGAAAGGTGTCTCCTTTCTTACTTACAAAGGTGAAGAATGAAGAGAGGAGAAAGAGGGCGCGAGAAACACTGAAATCGGTCGAGAAACGGAGTTATGAGAGTTTGAAGCTTTTGTAAGAATGGAGAGTTTGTGTTGGGTGTGTATGCTGAGAAAATGAAGGAGATGAAGAGGGTTATGAGGGGTTTTGTGAGGAGAAGGTGATAAATGGGTCTATTTACATATCTAGGCCCAAGACAATATAAGATGAGTCGGTTTTGATTTAAAAACACGTCTTAAGGCTATTATACAACGGAACTTATTATTATTAATATAAATATTATACCATAAAATTTATATTTTATAGAAATAGGCTTTAAAATTATAATTAGTCTAATTAATTATCAAGATAGTTTAAATATGTATTTTTACCCAAAAATACGATTAAACCGTAATTTATTTTAAATAACTTATTACATTACTTTTAAAACTTAAACCCAATTTTACGGGTGTTATAGTTTTGCTCAGCTGTTACAATATAGAGAGGATTTCATCCAGTCCAGAATGCAAAAAAACACATTCAGAAATGGCGCAAAAATTTTCGAGAATTGTTCAATTGGTTCATCGTCTTTGTAGTTTGTATCACCAGGAATGGAGAACATACAATTAGCTAAACTTGGTTAGAAATCTACTATAATTGATTTATGCAACACTGCTTTACAGTTTCAAAGCAGAATAAATCATATACAATCGTGTGCTTGTTAGGGTAAACTTAAAGAACCAGCCTATATTCAATTAGATGACGGATCACCATGCCTATTTCCCTAAAACTACATTTTGTGAATTGCAAACTTTCAAAAAGTTAAAATAATCAAAACCGGAAGAAGTTATGCCGAAATAAGAGCGATATATGTAGCTAAGAGAGCCAACAAAGATGATATGAAGTAGGCGACAGCAACAATGATATGTTCAGGCATTCCACACATTTCAAAATGGTGATGCAAGGGTGCGATCTGGAACGAGCGACTACTTCTTCTCTGCAATCTTTGAGCAATCTTAGAATATACTATCTGCAAGAGCAACAGAAACACCCATTAGTGACCCCAAAAGAAACATGCTATTTGAATTTGTTGATGATGCAAACATAATGGACTGAAAAATTAATATCGGTTGTAGGCTAATATTCTCATCAAAATAAAACCCTACATAATCTTTAGGTCTCCTTTATAAATTTAACAAGGAAAAAATTTGATCATTCAATACTTCCCCTAGAGGCCTAGACAAGTAACTACCACCATATTTATCATAATAACATTGTTTCAACTCTTTATAAGGGGTTTCAGATGGGCGTAGTCTCACCCTTGTATTAGCACCACAACGAGGGTGTTTCTTAATGACCTAAATTGCATCGAGAACTTTTACTCGTTCTTTATGCCTCCAAGTTGCCCCCACTTTGTCCTCGTGTCACATAGCCAAAACACCCTAACTGATTCTCCATAAATTTATCTTTAATAAGCACAACTTTTATTATCTCATTTCTTAATTGAACCTTCTTTATTTAACCACATCCACCTTATCATACACATTTTTTACCACATTTTCTTTTGAGCAGGACAGTTTTACGACCCATTAAGTGTTATATAATGGGTCGTATTTTCATGCTTAAGAATTTTCCATTCAATCTATGGGGCTTGCTCACATAAGTAAAGAACCGTGTAAGTTGTAACACTCTTTACGTCAAACAACCTAATTTATTTCCCTAAGCCACATTTCCATCCAATTTTCCATCCTTCTGGGAAAGAGGATCAAGTATAATTCATGAACAAATGAACAATCACTACACCTAAGTGTGATCGTTTATGCTCCTTGCCCCCGATTTGTGTAGAATTACACTCCTAATATTTAGTCTTACTTCTGCTCAACTAAAAGACTGGAGCATAAGTTGCACCTTCCTTTCAACACCCTAATTCGTCTCATCAATCAACTTTATATCATCTGCAAACATAATCTCTCTCTCTCTCTCAAAAAAAAAGGAAGAGAATTTTAACAAACTCACTCTCTCCTCCTCACAAAAATAGGAGAATCACACAAAATAGCCATGTCCGACCCTTGGACATGACCCAAATGGACACTTCTAACTGAGTTTGAGTAACATAGCATTCCACTACACCCACGACTCAGTAGTACAACCCGTTTGTTGCTCTGGCGGGAACAACCCAACGATTTTCAAATTTTAATCCATGTCTATTAAGTGTGACTCGTTTTGTGTTTGCCCCCACAACTCTCCTGAAGTCACCTCAAGCTTGAGACTGGCAATAAATGTCATCAAGATCCTCATAGGCAGAGTTAAAAAGGGGCACAAGTATTCTAACAAAAGGAAAGCACGTGCACCATCAAGTCCAGCCATATTATTGACTTTTTCTTGCAAAAAAAGTTGGAGTTGCATCTATTTGCAAAATGAATTATATGGTAGGTACTTTCACAAAAATTCCTAGTAAAATTAATGTACTGAATTATGTTGAGATAAATTACATGTGTGCGAATTGACACATAAATGCTCAAAACCATGGTTTTACGTTTTAAAAAATTGACTGCAGCACCAAATTGCCATCAGGATACTAATGATAACTGATCCCGTTATCAAGTTTCTAACCGAGAGTAATACTACGCTTAAGATACAGAGTACTATCTTTAGACAACGAAACTCAAAGGTTCTCTCGATATGCGCTCATTTTGTCGGAACTATGGCTTTGTGAAGAATAAATACCTAATAATGATCCTCAGCAGCATAGGCCTTGCACCGTACCACCGTGGCACCGCCCAATGACATTTGTGTAATATGCCGCAAGGTTTCTTGTTTGGAGTCTTATTTACTACTCCACCCTGATTTGGCATACACCTCTAAGTTTAGGACTTAGCCCTTAGGTAGCCTGGTAATTTTGAGACATCTTATGTTACATAGCTATCCACGGATTCATGCTTTTATAAATACAAATATGAGGATGAATGATGTTATGACGGTAGTATACACGCAAAAGAATCAAGGTTCAAAAACTGATTGAAAGTTGAAGACACCTCAAAGAAAAAACTGAAATAAAACAGAGGACATAAATGACTAAAGCAATAATCATTATCATCTGGACTGCAAAATATGAACTTTAAATGAATTTAAAAAAATACACACAAGAATAAGATAAACCAAATGTCAAGCAAAATCACCACCAAAACATACCTGAATAGTCACAGCAGATATTTCAAGGACTAAAAATCCTGAAGCGATGTAAAGGGGGATGAACATGCCACTGCACGAAGCCATTGCAGCAAGAGCTCCACCAAGTGCAAAGGATCCAGTACTACCCATAGTTACAGAGGCCTTGTGTCTGTTATGCAAAAGAAAACCAACACATGCCCCAGCCATCGATGCTCCAAATACAGAAAGACCTAAATCAAAGCAAACGGTCAATAGAAGTAAACCGATTAGTATTTCAAATCCGGCACCATCATTTGGTTCGACAAAGGAGTCGAAACATCCACCAACATGAACTGGATATATGTAATAATATGTCTGCTAAAGCTTACGCCCCTCCCCTTTAAGCTGAGTGGCCAAAGCCCCGAGGGTAAGTTCACAAGATCATGCATTGGTATTGATACTTACTGCAATAACACAACTTACTGCCGCTAAGTAGATTAATTCGCCAAAGTAACCTAATCTGTTAACATACACAGAATATGTCTACATAGACTAAGTAGAATATCTCCTAAAAAGTCCCCATGATTAAAGTTTGATAGAATTGAACTCCCTTGATCCCAAAAAGATGATTTAAGTTGACCTTTTGATGTACTTTGACCTTTAAATTTAAGAAACTATATTGAGTTACACCATGAAATAATAGTGTAACAGTTTATTCACAAGAACGGATTTTTTTGGTACACTAATTACCATTTAGCTGTTTCACAAGTAATACATCATTTGTTTCTGCTTTATCTCCCTACCTTATTTTTACCGAACACTATCGAGGAAGAAATAGGCTTTGGTAGTTTTTATCATAAACTTGAGTAAAAGTCATAATTTCGGCATGTCAAAGCCAGAACCTTGACTTTTTGGCAGGGAATTAGCATTTGGCGGCGTGCAACAAAATTTCTGCAAGTTAATTATAATTGCAAAGGGCAAAAAATAAAAAATAAAAAAATAAATAAAAAACATATTTGGTAGTATTTTGAAAGAAAGGTAAATGTTAAGCAGTGCCTAAAAGATCAAATTTACCATTTATTTTGAACAAAAGGTATGTCAGCCTCTTTTTAATAACTTCTGCTAAGAACTATTGCTGGTTACTGCAACTACTTCTCTGACAGTCCAAAAGCTTTAAACTTCCTTCCAAAATGGCCTCTAATAAATGGCTGAGAGTCAAGTTCAGTTGAAACACATATTCAGATGTTGGTTTTAAATTTTTAAACCCTGATTCAATTATCCTACTCAGAGGAGGCCATTACACTTCGAATACTACAGAGACATCTCAGAGCTACACTAGCTTTCTATCCAAAGCACGACTATAAGGGATTAAAGCATGATTTATAGATTGATAAGAACCCCTTTCCTTTATATGTCTAGGCCATCGAGCACAGAAACAGCATACTACTTCAGTGTACACTAAGAACGCTGAAAATGCACTGGTAAATGATAATCGTTTGAATTTGTAAGATCTGGAGAACACTTAAAACTTCCAAAGGGACACCATTGACCAAAATACATACTCAAGATGTGTACGGATTAAACCACTGCAAACAAAAGGAATCAAGGACCAAAACAGGATCCTTGAGGAAGAATCACAAGCCAACACTCACCGACTCAACCAAAGTCTTCAATCTTTCTATGCACACAAGGGGAGCAGACTCCGAACTACCCCATTAGTTTTTCTATTTTCTTCCCACTTTTCAAATTTCCCCTCACAAAATTGGAGAGGTGGGAAGATAAAGAAAAATAAAAAGGAAACGAGGGGGTATATGTTTCATTTTAAGTTTGAACTCTTGTACTAAGATGCAGTGTGATATTTTTCTGTTTAATACGCAATGAAAATCAGAATAACAGATAGACATAAGATAAATAGCATATTTTATGTCATGGAGTTGTTCAGTGTCTAGACCTTTACCACTACCTTTGGGAAAAATTTATCTGTGAAAAAACACAACTGCGTGCTTTGAAATTGAAGGAAAACCACTGACAAGAAACAAAAGCAGGAGCAGGAGAAATAAAAAAGAAATACAGAAATGTGCAATTCGTAAGAAGGGGATTTTACAGCTAATCCATATCTTTTTCAATATCCCATTGCGTATAAAGAAGCTCTCGCACAAAGAGGGTAAGGGGGTTGGACATATGCACTCTTCCCTTTCCCTGTCACTTTTAATAATAAAAGGGTTGTTTCCAAGTGACCCATACAGAAACGGGACAGCCATCTATTACAAAAGAGGAAAACAAAAGAAGCAAAAACAGTCATTTTGATTCACAGCAAAACATATTCGAAAATTAGATGTGAATAACGAATCAAGACAAGTAAGACTACAGGTACGGCAGAATTGACAGAAATTCATATTTCCCTAGTTCTGTTACATAACTAGATAATCTGGTTGCTTTAAATTTTAGCTAAAAAGAAAGATAACAAAAGGAAATTCAGGGATAATTACTTGAAAAATTTCATTCCTAACCAGCTGGATACAAAAGCAATAAAGAGGTCCATTGACAACCATCTGCTATCTAAGATTCTACTTTATTCCATAAATCCATTCAAATTGTGCCAAACATCTGAAAATGATTTAATTTGCTTTCACCTTCTCCCTCATCCATTCTACTTCATTCAACCAATTTCTTCATTTTCTCAAACATTCAAAGATGTCATCATGGCCCCCCACCCGCATACTATATATGCATTCCATGTTCATGTTAAGAACTATCAATCCTAAGGCTCAAAGTATCCATACCCACCAGAGCAAATTGGAAGCACAGCTGTAGACATTGCAACAAATGACAAAGCTGAAGTCCCTCCACCCAAGCCATCCAATCCATCTGTCAAATAATGTCCATTGGCCATCAAAATAAACGTAAATAAGGTCAAGAAAAGATAACATTTTCCCAGATGCACAAGCCCAAAAGGTGGAGGTAGCTGAAGCACCATTTTCCTGCAGAAAATAACAAATTAGATCAGAATCAAACAGATAATTCTATTACAACACCAAGAACTACAAAGCCTTAGTACCAAAGACAAAACATATTTCGTCTCTTAGTATAAGTCACTACAAAATATTAACAAAATATAATCCGCTACATAATTCCCCCACAAAAATAGATATGTAGGTTACCAAGTAATGAAGTGACAGTGAGATAAGAACAAGAAGGCATACATGCCGTATGGTGATGGTATATTTGTGGTATACAGCCAAAATGAAAAACATGCTGCAATAGCTACCTGGAAAAAGGAAAGATGTAAGCATAAACAAACATAAATATGTCACTAGAGACTATCAGAGTAGTCAACCATGTTTTTTTAAAGTGACACCTCGAAGTCTAACCTCCAATATTATTCGTGTCCCTCCGGATAGTCCAGAATTTTGATACTTTATGAGGCTTACTGTATCATCAAGAAGACCAACAGCAGCAAATGCTAGAGTCACTGCCAGCATACCCGAAATTTCAGTTGAAGAACCACTCATAAATTTTGCAACAGCAACGCCTATGGGTATGAAAAACAGTCCACCAACAGTGGGGGGGCCTTTTTTTGAGAAGTGTACAGGAAGCCATTTTCTTTTAAATTTTTGACGGATATTGAACAGTTTTAGTAAGGGAATGGACACATAGCCTGCACAGGCAACTAGAAATGCCGAGGCTATAAAAGGAGACAAAAAATAAAAGTTGTCTAAGGGTTGTCTGACAATACGCCAAGCACACCAGTCCACGAGTGCAAGAAACGATGTTAAGAATGCAATCAGCCCCAGACTAGTGACAAATCCATGGGTTATCCTACATCCAAAGTAAGAAACAAAGTTGATTAGAGACTTTCAGCTTAAAGTCAGCACTAGGTCAGCATCCCTCAAAATGTAATCTTTGGAACTTTCAGAGATAGAAAGCTGCTAGTGATGAATGGTGGTATAAAAACATTTTCTTACAGCTTTTCCAAGTTTAATGATTGTTAATTAAAAACTTGTCCATAATATATTACTGGCAGATCTTAGACAGCCTCTTTTGCTAATCGCAAATTGCTAAAGTCAGCAATGTAATTCTCTAAATATTTACCTATGATCACCCTCCCAAATCCCAACACTGCCAACAGTTGAATCCATAATAGGGTGATAATGATGTTTGATAGTTCTTATAAGGGTAGCTACTTTGATTCCATAAAAGAAGACATGATGATGCTATTTTGGAAAAGAAAAAGTTTTCGGAGTGCTGAAATAAAGATAGACTTGGGTTATATGGCTTGAGCTCTGATTATTTTCCTCAGAATCCTTGTTAGCCACTCGAGATGGGTAGCTACGGCCAATTCACACGTCATATTTGGCCAAAACGGGTTTTTTTTTTGCAAGCTACAGAGTAAAAACACATACTCAATCTGGATACTCACAGTCTTACACTCAGGTCCAAGTAATAAAGGACTACAATCGTGAGATTTTAGCGTTCTTCTAAAGTTCTAATTTAGCATGCACCTCACACATTCTTTTCATTAATTTGCAAATCGATCTTAACGGGGCCTGTTCCTCCAGATACAAGCCACTTTCTCCTTCACCCTTAAAATTCTAAATAACATGGAAACTTAATGGTTTGCTTTGGATTGCTCAGTGGCTCAATGCTATTGGTGTTTGTAAGCTTAAAATCAAGAATTTATTTCTCCAAAAAGTTGAGATTCAGTATCAGAAAGTTCAAGCACGCACAATTATAATACAGAGCCCCTACTAACTTTAGTCATTATTACCAAATTACTAAATAATTTCCCAGGGAAAGCTAAAGCATGCATCACATGACCACAGCCCCTAGAGAATAAAAGTATGAAGGTACTGGGTTTAAAAGTTATAGTTTTTTCTTTTCTTAACTTGGAATCGTCAAGACGTCAACCAACTATCGTAACTTAGATTAATTGGTCCTCTTAATAACACTGGAAGTAGAGGAGTTGCATATTGCCTTGCACAGGAATTAACGAAAGAATCACAGATCATAGCAACTGCAACAGGATTATTTAGGTCCAATCTATTATTCAACCCATCTATCATACCTATTGCAGTATTGCCCGCACAGCATGTTAGACCTCGACAATCACAGATACAATATTCCCAAGATACAATATCCACGCCCCACCTAAAAATTGGAACAAAACTCACATAGTGGCCTCGCCTCCTTTATCACTATTGTCGCGGATTATATATTATATCTCAAAAAGGGATGATTAAGACGTTTAGTTGTGAGGTGTTGATTTGGTAAGCATTATTACCTGTGTTTTTTGCGTCTTTTCCCAAACATGGCAAGCCTGTGAGCAGTAGCAGTGAAAGCATCTTCAGCAGTAACAAATTGCTTTCGAATGGTTGGCATGTCAACATCATTAATAGGCGTCACCAAAATCTCTCCATCACTGTCCTCTTCGTCACTAGAGAAAACGAAGTAGTCACTAGTCATCACATTTCCTGTGCAGTCATCGAATGAAGCAATTCCTAATGAACCCTGGACATGAATGCTGTGACTTGACAACGGAATAGGGGGCAAAGCAAGTGCGAAACGCATGAGGCGACACTAAAGAGAAGGCAATGATAGATACCTCATCCATGGCGCTCGGCCTCCGAACCCGATTGTGTTGGAATTTGTATTCTTGCTCCAAAAATTTTGAAATTCGTAACTGTTGGTTGACAAATATATATATTTAAAATGGTAACAAACTGCATAGGTGAGGTGAGGACTGAGGATGAATGCTTGCCAAATAATGAGAAAATGCAATTGAGAATATAAGAAAACAAAATGAATGTAAAATATACCTGACGATAAAACCTGTAATTGATTGTTGTCCTTGTTGGTGAAGATGATGAATTATTGGGAGATCTAGAATTCCCCAAATCATGACGAAATCCTAAATTGGAAGAATGAAAACGCAGCATTTGCATTTCTCTCAATAGTAAAGTAATTTACAAGGAAAAGGGAAAGATAATAGAAGACAAATGAATGTAAGCGATGAAAATGGCGGGATTCTTAGGGGTTTGACACTGGACAGAATATACGCAACATGCTCATTGCTGACAATAGATGGCACGCTTACTGCCTACAAGGCTACGAAGTACAATATACCAAACGGTTTTTAAGACCGAATTACTTTTTCACATACGAATTTTAGTCTTTCACATACACTTTTTCATAAAATTTCCGTATCATATCTTTTTCCCTAAACATAGTCAAATTAACTTTTATATATACAACTTTGCCTAAAATCAAATCTAATCACTCCAAACACTTATACAATGGGAAGATAATGATTCAAGTAGTGAAGTAATTATGTTTTGTAACAATTATTAATACATTTTATAGAAATTATTAGTGAAATCAATAAGCCTAATGATCATTATTAATTAGGGTTTATGGTGGTGGAAGGCACGGTGGTTAGGGGGTTCACGATTGTCTGGGTGTGTACGGTGGTGAGGGGGTGTCGTAGCGACGGTGGTTCAACGAGGGTGGTGCATTGGTGAGGAAAGAGGACGAATGGAATACACAGTGTTGCGCATGATTGGTTTGCATCGGAGTTGGGTTGTCGGTTGAGGGTACGACTGGACTAGAGTGGATGGTGCGAAAGGCTGGAGGTTGGAGTGGTGGTCTGGTTGTCGGCTGGGACAGGAATGGTGGTGGTCAGGTGGTGGGGAATGGTGATGACGGGAGTTCAGTTTCTGTGTAGTTGTTTTGTTTTGTGTTTTTCCTTTTTCTTTTTTCTTTTTAAATATTATTAATTAGGTAAATCTTTTCTAAAATTGAGCGGAGTTAGTTTTGCCGACGACTAGATTGACCGGAGTTGGTGAACCGAGGTGGTAAATGGACTAGGTGGTGGGTTGGTGTTAGAGACCTGTGGTGAAGGGAGATGGAGGAAGGGATAAAAAAATCGTTTGGGTGAGGGAAGAATAAAATGACAAGGGTAATATTGTACAAACCGTATGTGAAAGAGTAAAATTCGTATGTGAAAAAATACGTAATAACTAGTTTTAAACCCGTGAAATTCACGGGCTGTTTTATACTTCATGGTTAGATGATTACCTTTAAGCTAATACACCATATATTGTTAATAAAGTTAAAGTCATAAGTCGATCTTATATGTTTGAAAAAATAATTAAAAAACTAAGAATTGAATATGATTAGAATATTAATATTAAATATACTTTAGTTTTTAAAAAAATGTTTTTCCGATCTATAAAAGGCGTTAGATACTAATTGTTGACCCGCACTTTACCCCTAATAATAACTCGACCCATGAGGGCCATGACCCGTATGACTCGACCTGTATTTGAACCCACCGTACCCGACCTGTATTGTAATACCCCCATACCCCCAAGGTGCCTTACCAAGACCACCCTAGGCATAGAAGTGCTACCATCTCGGTTACCCGAGACAATGAATATAAAATAAACCATAAAGAAACGTACTTTAAATACATAGTTTAACTGATTACAACCGAATATCCAAAACTGTTTGATAAAAGATACAACTGTTCCAAAAAGTCTAACAACTAAAAGTAAACAAAACTCGGAACACAGCGGAAGACTCTGCTAAACATCAAGTGATGACTCAACCCAGTTATCCTTCGCGCATCGACTCATACCTGCTCAATAACTGCTCACCATCCCCGAATGGATCACCACATATTTCAAAACATTTAAACGAGGTCAGTTACTGTATACATACAACAAAATACAAACGGCACAACATACACATCATCCAACTTCACCATTTCTCCACATCTCCGACTGCACACTAAAGTGTGTAGCCCTGCCGGAATAACAACAAAACATATATTCCACACCGCCAGTGGGGGACCGCAGCAGTACCCACCAAATCTCCGCTCATCTAATCCGAGCGTAAAACCCATGTTCATTAATGTGCACATCCCCTTCTGTGGCGGGT
>VHZZ01004180.1:57268-77781 GCA_009801015.1 Silene noctiflora | reverse complement strand
ATCGTATAAATATATATATATATATATATAATTACATCTAGTTCACGAATACTAAATATCGTATAAAATTATATCTAGTTTGATAATAATATTAATATCTTATTATTACGAGCTATAAAAATACGGGGTATTACAAATAATGTTTTATAAGGAGTGATGACAAAGCCTTCTATCCAAATGGCGCCATTGTCGGGGACGGTGTATTGTTGAATTGTTATCATTAATTGCTTTTTAGTTATGTCTTTCTTTGCCTGGGGGAAGTCAACTCCTCAAGGTAGTTCTCACCTTCTTTGTGTAGTTTCTATGCTTGTAGCCATGAATTCATTATCAAAATGACAATACAAAGTTTTACTCGAGAAGTGTTTTGCCAAGATGGATCCTTTGGGTACAACTTCAATGGGCATGGGAACTTTGAGGAACAAGCTTATACCTAATCTCATCAAAGCATCAAAAATGAAGAACCGTACCATATCCCAAAGCCGTCATGACAAAGCCCAAACATCCATCCACATCAACGAAGTTTGCAATACCCCGCCTTCCTTAATCATTCATTTCACCAATTTTACACCCAACAAGGGAATGAAGACAACCAAAAACTCTATATGCAACCGTTGGTACTACATATGCTTCAAAAACAACAACAATTTTTTGAGAAAGTGCACAAGAAGAGAAATACAAGGGACAAGTTGTTGGATTAACTTGTAAAACATGGGGAAGAATTGGGAACTCGACTGACCCATTTGGAGACCTTTCAAGGGGTACTCAACAAAGAAAGTGATGAAGAGGAAGCATTTGAAGAGTATGATAAAACCATGCTAGTAACCACCCCACCAACCAACTCCGAAATCAACATTATCAAGTGGGGGCTTGAAAGAGTCGCCCATGAGACAAGGGATAATAAGTCAAAGGAGCCAAGTTCCTTGAGCTATTGAGAGTATGAAAGTGAGGTATTCGATGAAGGAGATACAAGGTTCAGTAAGCTAAATACTCTTAGCCTTTGTGAGTATGAGGGTGTGTCATTCGAAGTGGAAGTGGGAATAGTAGCGAGTGAGTTGATAAGGACAAATGAAGCCCCTATTTATGATTCATATGGGGAAAGTGATGATGACATACTAATAAAAGACGATGATGATAGGCATAACCTATGCAACGATTCATGGGACGAAGAAATGATGGAATTACAAGGAGGATGGAGTTATAAGGTTACTTCGCTTATGGGGCCCATCCTTGAGAAGTTTGAAGTTTGGCTATGTGAAGAAGGAGAATATCCCTATGTGGTCCTCATGGAACCCACCATGGAACCTATGCTTACTAATAACAATCTCGAAAGCCTTTTCAAAGAGGCAAGTGTGTCATCCAAGGAGTTCTTGAAGAAGAAGCTTAAAGAGGGAATGAACTTTCTTGTGAAGACATGGCATCTAAATCCTATTGTTATGCCATCCCCTCATCAAGACTATGACACTCCCTATGATCATAAAGGAGGGATGAAGTCGGAAGCTATCATCATTACTAAATTTAAAGAGGATGGAATCCTCCCGATAACAAGAAATGCATGAGCACTATCATGAAGAGACTTGCAAGGTATGGTAACAAAGCCAAGAAACAACAAGAGAAGCACAAAGGCGATCCCCTATGCAAAATGGGCATTATTTTATCTCAAGATGGTTAAAATAATACTCATGCCTATTTGAAGGGCATTCGTACACTTTCGATCAACTATTAAGAGCATTAAGTTAAATGGATAGTTGCAACAAAGCCCATCCTTTAATCTAGTTTGGTGGAGTTCTACCTCAAACTACCATGTGTAATATATTCTTTTCTAAAGCTTTACATAACTATTCATAGTGTTATAGTTGCATTTTTAGGAAATAGTTGTATATAATTCTTAATTGTGCATGAGAGAAGTGAGGAAGGATCTTATCTACTCTTGAGGATATTTTATAGGTGCTCGACAAAATGGGAAGAAGGAATCAATGAAAAAGGTGAGAAGAAGCTTTATTAAAGGACGAGGAGGTAAGGTCGCACGACCTATGCTCAGCTCGCGCGAGCTAAGTAGAAGGAAGCAAGAGCAATAGTCTTGATAGAGAACTCGCTCGAGCTTGGTGCCAGCTCGGCCGAGCCAAGAGCAGCTCGCTCGAGCTCAAGGAAGAAGAGGAGAACTCTGGCCCAAAACTCACCCGAGCCCACCCCCAACCCGTGCAAGTCCGATTGCAGTTCGACATAATCTACCACCTAACTCCTCTTATCCCATATCTTATCACCACACAAACACATATCTTCATCTTCTTCCTAAACATCCCAAAAAGAAAACCCAATCAAAGAGCATCAAACCAACCAAGATCAAGCCGGTCCTCTATCCTACTTCAATCCTACAACCTTATAACTCAATTTTCAAGCAACCAAATACAAAATAACCACCAAGAACATCTCTTCAAAATATAGGTCACCAAAAATCTAAAATTTGGAGGAAGTTCTAGTTGGGTTCATCATTTTAAGGATCTAAGTCATCATCTTTGGGTTTATTTGCAAGCAAGGATGATCACAAGGAGCAAAGGAAAGGTGAAGGCCAGCGAGGGACCATCAAAACACCAAAAAGGAGGAAGCTCAAGCGGCGTGAGAGAGGAAATAACTCAAGAGGAAGTGCTAGTACCGGGTATTGAACAACTAAATTAATTTCCATAGATCGAGTCCATCAACGATGAACACTGGATGCGGTTAGTGGAATTGTTAGATATGCACTATGAACCGACTCGATTTTTAGACCTCGATGTACTAGAGATTTTAGGCATAAGGCAACAAACAGAATCATTTTTCCAAGGCATGGGTCTCGAAAGGATGTTCTACGCCCGTGAGAACACCTACCATAATCTCACCTTGGAATTCCTTTGTAGCCTCCGCGTCCTTAGCCATCGCACCCGTGGAGTTGGAATGGAATTTCGGCTTTGTAATGTCACTCATAGGATAACTTTAGGGCGCTTTGCTGCAATCTTTGGTCTAGAGGTCCCGGCGGAAAGTACCGACAAGCCATCTGACCTCAACATTAGCTATATTTGGAATGCAAACTCCGGACGGGACTTTGTTTCCTTGAAGCAATGCCATACTTTTTCTATCCAAAACCCCGTCATCCGTATTTGTGAACAGTTCATAGCCGGGACTATCCTCGGAAGGGTGGAACAATATACTTGCACCCTACTCTACTTGACTTTTCTTGAGTCCTACTTAAATGTGCAAGGGGCGAGGCGATTCAACTTCAATGCGCCTCTTGAAATGATCACAAGAATGGACGATTTCTCAAAAGGGCATACCAATGTCAAAACTTTTGTAATTGGGGGGGAGGTATACCGCACTCTCGGGGTCAACTTTGATAGATGATCACACTATCTTTCAACACCACCGATGGTGTGCTTACAATGATGCAAGGAGCATGGAGTGGTACACTCGGGGATGCTCACCTCTTGTACTCACGTGGTGGAATATTCCAGCTACCGATCCCCGTTTGAGCAAATACACGCCAATGACAAGTTACCTCCTACCAATTGAAATATATGAGAAACCCCACCATCAACAACCTCAACAACAAAATCAAGCACAAAATGTGGAGCATCAACCTTTCCATCATAATGCACCACTCGCATTCATACCCATTTCCCCATATCCAAACTCGCACCAACCTTACCAAGAGCGTTACCCATCTAGGCCTCCTACCATCGAGACCTAAATGGACATGATGAACCATGTTGACATTAACGTGCACAAGGGAAGGGTCGACAACTACTTGGCGCAATACCCCAACTACTACCAAATGGCGCAACAAGGTTATGTTGATCCTAGAGGCCATTTGCCATCATGGGCTTAACCGGACCTCCTATTTCAAAATAATAAGAACCAAGGTGAGCATGGAGCGCATGGAGAGGGGAGCGGGAGTCATGGAAGGTATGATGACCGCGGTGGACACTATAACACTGGTGATGATGAGTTCGGCGAATAGGAGCCTTGGACGTGAAAGGCTCCAAGATTGTATGGTACCTTCTCCCTCTTTATCCAAATTTCTCATGTATAGTTTCATTGTATTATATATTAGTTTTTATTAGATTGTAATATGATCCATATAGTTAGTTGCACTTAGTTAATACATTTTGCATTCATGCATGGTCACTAATGACCAAACCTATTCCTTTCTACACTAGAAATAGTTTTTAAATCGGTTTAGGGAGGTTTGATCATAAGTAACCTAAGCTAATTCAAATTAGCTTCTATATTAATAAAAAACATGCATCACTTTAGTTTAGTTTAGAATAATTTCATCATTTGTATTATATGACATATAGTTGCATTTACATGCATTGCATTTGCATTTGTACTTTACTTTCCTATATTCAAAAACCCAAAAACAAGTTCTTTAATTTTCGATAATTTAAAAATACAAAAACATGTTCTTTATTTTCAAATAAAACTTATTTCAAAAATACAAAAATATGTTTTCCTTTTTGTTTCCTAGCCTGCCTTGTACATTGAGGACAATGTCCAAAATAAAGTTAGGGTGGGAATTTATATTCCATAAAATTCATAAAAATTTGAAAAATCTTGAATAATATTAAAAATATGTTCTTTAAATTCACAAAACAAAAACCATAAAAATTTGAATTACAAAAACCAAAAATATGTTCTTTCATTTAGTAGTGTAGAATTGTATATACTTGTGTGTATTGTTCTCTTCTCATATAGGTACAACATTACATTTGAAACATTAGCAAGAGACTATGAAGACCACTTGATATGATCGTTCTAATCCCTTTTCCCCTTCCATTCCCTTTTAATGTTCACATGAGGAGAATAGGTTATATGTTTATGAGGATGTTGTGGTGTTTTGTGTTGCGGTTTTTGTGCATATATGTTGTTAGGAGCTTGTATTTAGGATTATATGGCATATAGTTGGTAGAAGCATTTACATTAGATTGTTTATATGTAGGTTGCATCATGGCATGTAGTTGCATTTAGGAAAATTTTGTGAAAATGCCTATTTGAGAAACTTGATAAGTGTGCATAGGCCCTTGTATATACTTTTTCTCCTTAAGACTTCGTCTACTAGAATAATTTTAAAACACCATAGAGAATGTCATGCTAGTATTGTTTGACTCATGCACTAAGGCCTAGTTAAGAGTACCTTGTGGTGTGATAATTCCTTGGCTACCGTTTATTCCAAGGTGATCCTTTGAAGCCATGCAACCTTTTTTTCACTTCTACCATCATCATTTTGCCAACCAAAGGGAATAGGCACAAATATAATCATCAAATTGAGTTCAAATGCACATTAAAGCCAAAATGTTTGTATATGTTGTTGAAATATTCATGTCTTAGGCTTAGGAGTGAAAATGGGACTTCTATGCTCTTCTAGAGTACCCTTATTACATATGGGGTCGCTCTCGATGTCACTTCGTTAAGGATTTGTATATTGTTGGTCACCGCCGCATTCTTTTTCCAAAAGACCAAATTGTCAAATACAAAAACGTCAAACATCAAAAATGGTAAGAAATGTTCTTATTGTAAAATACTACAAAATTGGGGGGAAAATAACCCAAAAGTAAGATACAATTGAGAATCTCATACATCTTGATCCCTTTTATCTATTAATGGTTCTATCTTTTGTTGCATGGTGGAGAGAGGACGACCCTTCCTTTTGTCTAGGCAAGAGGGGGAATTTTGCGATCCTCTAGTGTCTTCTAACGCCATAAGGACTCAACTCTTGACAAAAACATTTAGTAATTACACTATTTGGAGGTGATTTAATTCTATTCTTTGGACTTAGTAGTTTGTAGAACTAGTATCTATGATGGAGTATGTGCCCTTAGCTTGTTTCTCTTTTAGTTGATTTCCGCCACTTAGATGAGGAAAGTGGCTATTATTTTGTAGATGCATCCTTTGTTTTGTTTATGTACTTCATGTTGGATGATCGTCATTTTAGAAAACCCCACCTTGCCTTGCAAGAAGGCATTCTACCTCATGGATGTCTTATTTTGAGTTGAAGGGGTGGAGTGAGACCCGCTAATTGTCTCACATCGGCTATGTTATTAGATTAGTTTAAATAAAGGTCATAGTTTTAGTCACCTCTTTACTCGGGAGGAGCAAAGGTTCGGTTTGGGAAAATTTGATGTGACTCATATTTACGCACATTTAGTCCCCTAACTAGCCTTGTTCAACATGCTTTTACGTGTTTATTAGGGTCGTTTATCGTCTTTAGCTACCTATTTGATATTCTAGGAGGTTTTGGTGCTTTGGTAGGAGACGAGTGTCAACCTTGCTTTATCGGAGCATTTCGGAGCTAAAATTGATTGCATCCAACGACCAAGCATCGAAGGGGAGACTTAGGCTAAAGGACATAGTGAATATGTAACACCCCCACATACCAAGGTGTCTTACCAAGGCCACCCTAACATATGGAGATGCTACCATCTCGGTTACCCGAGGCACAGTATATCAAAAGTGATCATCAAGAAACAACATTTAAAGTTAAAATAGTTTAAGTCATACATCTCAAAACCAAAACTGCAAAATACGATACAACTGTCTCAAACCCAAACTACTAAAATTAAAACTGTTATAAGACTAAGTGGAAGACTAGCTAAAAGACCAAGTGATGACTCCATCTCGAAGCAACCCACGAGCTTTCCAAGGTATACCTGCTAATCAACTGCTCACCATCCCCGAATGGATCACCGCAGTTTTCAAAACACATAAACGGGGCCAGTTACTGCATAACAAGATAAGACAATCACAACACATCATAATCACATTTCTCCAACTCCACAATACTCCATGCACGTGACTACACACCAAGTGTGTAATCCTGCCAGCTTGCCCGTCGCAACAGGTAAACCACACTGCCAGTGGGGACCGCAGCCTTACCACCTAAGCCCCGCTCAAAACCATAGAGCGTAAAACCCAATGATCATTAATGTGAACATCCCCCTTGTGACAGGAACCACAAGGGGCGAACAAGGTAGTAAAGCCATTCCCGCAAATGACTCCACTCAGCCGAGGGCGCACCTCGCGAACCATATACAATAACAACAATCATCCATAAAACTGATAAACATGCCAATATCAAACAATACCATCATAATCATAATCATACTCATATCACCACATTACCTTAACCAATTACACAATAACTGAGTAGGGAAGCCCTACCTAAGACGGAAATCACAAGGCTAGCGCAAGCAATCAAAAACCCCCAATCTACGCAATTATGGTTTAAACAAAATTAATAAATCAACATAAAAATGATATAAGAGTCTTACCCAAGATACGACGAACGCAATGATATAAAAATCCTTAAACGAAGTATAACACAAGCGCTTGATTTGAGAGTAAAGAGGAGAATAGATCTTACGTTGTTTGGGAGATGTGAAAATTTATGAAAGTGAAAATGAAATAAGAGATGTGTCGTTATAAAACAAAAGTCTCCCCTTGTACTTTAAAATCAAACCGGGCATAAAAACCCGTAACAGCACATACTTGATCGAGTAACGTCTACTCGATCGAGTTGACCCAACTAGGTCGAGTAACTAACAAACAGAACTTTTCCAAACTCTGATCATAACTTACTCGATAGAGTATACAAAGACTAAAATCCGAGCTATTATAGTCTCCTTAAAAATGAACTTCGTCCCCGAAGTTTAAACCCAATCTGTAAAACATGTACACATAACACTCCACCGTCCAACACCACTCAACTAACTTCCCCCGTTTTCGACACTAACACCATCAACCATGCTTACCATGCCTACCTCCACAACGCGGCTCACGATATCGTATCAACTATAGCATAGCCTCTCTACACTAACTCCATAATACTACCGAATACCAACCACAAATGCCGCTAACTCCGTCTCACTAACATATCACCCACTAGCAAATCCAATATCAAGACAATCCACCAAGCGAGGTCAACCACCAAAATGGAATGTTACATTCTACCACCCTTAAAATGAACTTCGTCCTCGATGTTTACTCACACTCATAAACATCACCACCCGGACTTTCAACACAGTCATAACCCAACCTATCTACAACCTTACTTCATGGACATACATACTACTATAAACACTGCCATTACCTTTAATAATATCAACCATATGCATAAGTCCATCCTTTATTCCACATCGAGGCTTAAACTTCCAAATATACTGCAACATGCATAACCATCAAACTCTCTTTGTCGCATCCTACTCCTCTTAAGATAAATATTACGTCCTCGTAACCCACTAGTACTAGGTCCTTAGCTATTTCTTCCCATTACCATCATCTCATGTCACTGATCACCGACTATAACTTCAACACCGACAACTATTCCTATATCCAAGGTTGTCTTTCCCTAATAGTTCTCATTCCCCAAATCATTCTGCACACCACCTAGCCTATACAAGAAAATCCTCAGCATAACCATTACTCCCATTCTTCAAAATTACCGCAAGACCGCGTTCCTCTTATCTTAAGCACATATCCCCTCGACATCACTCACGATCCAAAATTGTTACATTCACGCTAGATCCTCAAATTTCCCTTTTAATTGACGCCATACTTGTCCATAACTCAACGTGATACTATTCCCCACACTCTATACTTACTGTCCCAATAAATATTACGAACCACTTGTCGCTTCCAGCTCAGCACACAAATGTTCCACAAATCACTTGCCTCAACTATGTCAATGAATGCTTCATCTAAAACAAGATAAAAAAACATTACTCCAATCACCTCTCACAACTGTGTCCCATCAACAAAATATCACTATACCGTGACAACAACGAACACATACGCAAATCTCTTCCATATCAAACTCTACCCTCAGTCTCAAGCCGACACTGGTTAGAAACATCAATGAACAAAACAACAATTTATATGTCCAAACCGAAACTCACAGGAAGTAGCGGTAAACAAAACAACAATATATACAACTGATATAAGCTTTCAAATGTTTGTCTCATAAGTATCTCGCCTACTCTACCACAACCGATGACTGCATCGCAACACCGCCACCAACAGCTGCACCGCAGCACGAAAGCACCCGCATCGCAACTCGGAACACAACCACATTACCACAACAAGAGTCCCGCCACAACAATCATCTCATGACTCATCCAACCACCATTACCTTTTATGAATATCATCCTATTGGGTCATCATACACAACATGTTACACGGAACACTCAGATAACAACTTTAGGACTATTATACCATACCACTACTCATGAGGTCAGAACCTGACACAAACACTTACACACATCATAGACCCATAATCGAATCTAACTAGTCAATTCCGTTTACGTAAGTTACCACTTAATAATGGGTATCTCGCACCCGAGATTAAACTCATGTGCTCTTCATAATACATTCTCCCATTCGCATAATTATCACTACCTGACAATTGTAACCATATAATCAATACTCAACTTCCAACCAACGCTTTTTACCTCAACACCTTATTATCCCTCACAACCATGAATAACGATCTCTTATGGAAAACTCCATGAACCATATCAACAATATTACCCCAATATCCAGACTAATTCTATCCGTGAACATTCTACTCCCTTAACTTACCACAAAATTCTCATATCGTATAAATATTCTACCAACTCCTTACTCCCTTAATTCCTCAAAATCCATGACTGACATGTTGTCCTAAAACTCCTATATAACCGTTAACTCACCCACTCATGATAGTACCATACATCTCCATGATTCCTTACTTTCATGTCTCACAACTTTTATGAACATACACTCGACTCACTACCATCCTTCTTGTCCCATCGCACTTGACAACACTCATAATCCACTAACCTCATTACCCCTATTACCCAGCTCTTTAGTAACCTGGTTACCTCTTCATGGCTCCAAAACTCAAATTCCATTTATTCGTATCAGAAACTTCCCATTCTTTGTTATCAAAATCTCTCTCCACACGTTACTCACTCATACTCACCACCAATAAGCCACACTTTCAAGGATTACTCTTCAATCAACTACACCGTTCCTTAATATCTCCAGAACCATAATTCATCTCACACCGTTACCTTCCCAAAGAACTACACACTAGGCTTGCCTTTTAATGATCCAAATTCCCAAACACATCCACTACACACAAATCCACAATGCGGCATCCATCGGTCTAAGCTCACCTAACACTCTTCTTTTCCATTTTTCTATCACGACCTTCCCTTACATATATCCTCAACCAACATAGTCATAACCATCTCCCTCCATAAATCCTCACATCCCATATTACCACAATTCACCTCCCTCATTGCAAACTTTTCAACTTCACACATTTCGAACTTACATTACCACTCACATCACCACTCGATCATATACACCTATCATTACATTAATCGAACCCACGACTTTATCACTCACCATATCCCACAAGTTGTACTCCTTGCCCCAATGAACTCATCGACTTCACTTCCTCTTTTCACTATACAACAATACCACGTATAACCACATGTCCTCCCAACAACTCATGGCCATCATAAGGTAGTACTCTCCACGCCCTAGGATCTGGTAACCTACGTATCAGGACCAACACATATGTAAAAGAATGCTCTAAAACCCAAAGCAAACGTAAGCACATATCCTACAACTCAAAATAATTATGACTCGTGCAAAGACACACTCGATCGAGTACACACACGTACTCGGTCGAGTAGGAGCCACTCAATCGAGTAAACTACACACTCGATCGAGTACCCCAAACTTCCAGAAACTGAACAGATCTGACATAAAACAAACTCGATCGAGTCCAGACTCACTCGGTCGAGTACGACAAGCTCGATCAAGTCCCCTACTAACTGAGTCGAGTACATAAGAAATAGGGACTTCTGCCCAACACAAAAAAATACCCACTCGATCAAGACAGCCCTACTCGGTCGAGTCCCCTACTCGATCGAGTCATGCTCACGAATTATACTACCCGCATGCTCTGGTATTACAAATTTACGCAACAACATTAAAAGTACATATACGCATCATACATCACCTTTTTCCTATCCACATGTTACTAATATAAATCAACCAAACACTAAACATCAATCATCACTCAACATGTTTCGCATCATAATTCACATACTTCTATCATCCCATCCAATTCCTCCAACTTAACCACATATCTCATCCGTCATACATGTATCAAAGATAACAAAGAAACAGGTAGCGATCCCATAACACCCATTGTGACCGGTTCAAAGTTGCAAGGGCAAGTTCGCGACTTTAGGACGTCTCCCAAGTCTCTGCATTAGCTCCTAACAAATCCTACCCAGGTTCATTTTAATTTGACTCTCTATGTTCATTAGGTTCATTGGTTACAGGTTCCAAAATCATCGCTCTGATACCACTTTGTAACACCCCCATATACCAAGGTGCCTTACCAAGGCCACCCTAACATATGGAGATGCTACCATCTCGGTTACCCGAGGCACAATATATCAAAAGTGACCATCAAGAAACAACATTTAAAATTAAAATAATTTAAATCATACATCTCAAAACCAAAACTGCAAAATACAATACAACTGTCTCAAACCCAAACTACTAAAAATCAAAACTATTATAAAAGTAAGCGGAACACTAGCTAAAAGACCAAGTAATGAATCCATCCAGAAGCAACCCGCGAGCTTTCCAAGGCATACCTGCTAATCAACTGCTCACCATCCCCGAATGGATCATCATAGTTTTCAAAACACAAAAACAAGGTCAATTACTTCATAACAAGATAAGACAATCATAACACATCATAATCACATTCCTCCAACTCCACAATACTCCATACACATGACTACACACCAAGTGTGTAGTCCTGCCAGCTTACTCGTCGTAACAGGTAAACCACTCCACCAGTGGGGACCACGGCCTTACCACCTAACCCCCGCTCAAAACCATATAGGGAAAAACCCAATGATCATAAATGTGCACATCCCCCTTGTGACGGGAACCACAAGGGGCGAACAAGGGCGTGAAGCCATTCCCGCAAATGACTCCACTCAGCCGAGGGCGTACCTCGCGAACCATATACAATAACAACAATCATCCATAAAACTAATAAACATGTCAATATCAAACAATACCATCATAATCATAATCATACTCATATTACCACATTACCTTAATCAATTACACAATAACTGAGTAGGGAAACCCTACCTGAGACGAAAATCACAAGGCTATCGTAAGCAATAAGAATCTCTCCTCTAAGAAGTCACCTCCTATACAATAAACATCAAATTACAATCTACGCAACCATTAACTCCCAAAAACCCTCAATCTACCTAATTAGGGTTTAAAAAAAATTACTGAATCAACATAAAAATTATATAAGAACCTTACCCATGATACGACGAACGCAATGATATAAAAATCCCCAAACGAAGTAGAACATAAGCGCTTGATTTGAGAGTAAGGAGGAGAATAGATCTTACGTTGTTTCAGAGATGTGAAAGTTTATGAAAGTGAAAATGAAATGAGAGATGCGTTGTTATAAAAAAAAAGTCTCCCTTTATACTATAAAATCAAACCGGGAATAAAAACCCGTAACAGCACATCTACTCGATCGAGTAACGCCTACTCGATTTAGTTGACCCAACTCGGTCGAGTAACTAACAAACAGAACTCTCCCAGACTCTGATCATAACTTACTCGATAGAGTACCCTCTACTCGATAGAGTATCCAAAGACTAAAATCTGAGGTATTATAGAATAGAAGTATTCGGGCAATGTGAAGAAGCCCCCACGAGTCCAAATGAGCCCCACGTGCTAGGGGGTAGCCAAGCAAAGAAGCAAGGGAAAAGCAGCCCAGCTCGTGCGAGCCTAGCTCAGCCCGAGCGAGCTCGTGCCCAACTCGTTCGAGCTCACCAGAGCTCAAGCGAGTTCAGCAGCAGGGATACTTCCTCGTTCAAGAAAGGACCCCGCGAGTTGCTCTGGCTCTAGCAAGTCTCCGGATTTCCATAAGGAGTCTAATCATAATTTAAGCCCTTAGTTAACCCTAACACTTGTACTTAGTATAAATAGCATATGTAATTAGAGAATTATTATGAACTCTTAGGGACTCTACTAGCTTAGATTAGTTTAATTACATCTTAATCCTTTCCTTATTGCTCAAGTAATCTTAGATCTAGTTTGTAATTGAAGAATTCTTGGGTTTTGAATTGGAGAATTGAAAACTCTTCATCATTAATCAAAGCTTTCTTCTATTGTTCTTCCATTTCCTTGTTCATCTTAAGTTGGTATAATCCTTTTACTCTTTACTTAATCTTTTACTGATTTTTTTGTTAATTGCTTCTTTCAATCATCATGTTTATACTTATTAAGATGATTATTGACACCATTTATGGCATGTTTACCATGATGTGTGAGTAGTCCTTTAGATAGGGTTAGTGGGGGATTAAGGAAGTAATTATGGATTAGATCTATGCTTAATAAGTTCACATGAATGGTTGTGTTTTCAAATTATTTACATGTTATGTTTGATAAAATGCTTGATTAACAACCTAGCATGATTCTCTATCCTTTCAACAAGACTTGTAAGACCTAAATCAACTCAAGGATTGTTAGACCATGCATATAGTTGAATAGGAAGAACCAAGTCGTTGTAGTTGTCGTAAGCTATAAATCAACTCAACTCCGAGACCTAAGTCTCTCTAGGGATTGTAAGATATAAATGAACAAGATCCCAACACAACCACAATTGTTTGTTTGACTCATTAATGTTATCATACCATGATTCCTCTATGAACCTATAACACCCTAGTGCGTTTAATCAATTGTTTACATTTCCACTTTTACTTGCATGTTTTGTTATTTCATTTGTTTACATTTTCGTTGTAGTATTCTAGTTTATATCTCAACCCAAATTGTGACACAAAGACATAACTACTTGCATTTGATAATCGTTTGATGAACCGTACTTTGGGATCCGACCTCTACTTGCTACTTGCTAGTTTGTTGAGTAAAACTATTGTTTGATAAAGTGTGACGACTAAGCCTTCTATCAGCTTGAAGACACATTTACTCATTTAAATGTTATAATGCAATTCTATCAATCACAACAATACTTTAAGACACAATCCCCAATTAATATGTTATAATACAATCCTTTAAGACACATGTACCCGATATCATGTTATAATGTAATTACACATTTACAACAATCACGTGAGACTAATCACCACAATAATGACATATATAATCATTCATACAATTAAAACCGAGGAGGAAAACCCTACCTATTAGCAAACTCCGTAAGCAACTCGAGTCGAACAAGAAACCGTCTTCGACACAACACTTCCTAGATTAATACTACAATTACCATCACCATTCATTCTATTAACCCTTAATTACCCATAATACAAATTATAATTAATTAATTAACAAATCCCCGAAAACCCCCCAATTATTAGGGTTTGATAAAAGAAAATAGAAAAGGTGGGATCTTGACTTACTAGATCAAAAGAGGAGAGCAGTGGTGTTAGATCTTCAATTCCATGTTACGTCTTCATGTAAGGAGGCTAAGGAAGCTTAGAGAGATGTGAGAGAGGTTTTTAGGTTTTTAGAGAGAGAAAAGAAATGAAGGGTTGGCTGCAATCTAATCTCGACACATTGTTTAAAACGCCTACTGTAGATACCTGTATCCGTCGATATTGGAATTTACAGAAATCCCGTCCAACACCCAATGGTGATAAGACACATGTTTACTTACACTATTCGTTAATGGATTCTGTTTTGTGATGCGAGACGGGTTTTATTTGACGGTTGCAAAATTTGAATGAAATTTAAATTATGTATTGTTATTTTGAAATTTATTTCATTAGTTTACGTTTTCTCCAAATTCAAAGCCTTTATAATATTTGAAAAATAAGTTATTTATAATTTAAATGAAATTTAAATTATTTGTTATTTCGAAATAAATGAAGTTTATTTCATCGGTTCACCTTTTTACAAGTTTATTTAAAACTAGTTTAGATCCCGTGCTAATGCACGGATTTTTAGATTGTGATATATAAAGAAATTAACATTTGATAATTAAATTTAGTATCAAGAGCCTTTAAATAAAATAAATATATTAAGATACAGTTACGGTTAAAATGTGATTATAATATGAGTAAAATATATAAAAGTCTTACAATATGACATATATTGAATAATGTGTCACATGAAAAATAAATGATAGTGTAAAGTACTTTGGTAGAATATATTTTTGTACAAATATTCACAAATAAGAATTATATAAGGTGTTTTTAAAAAAAAAAAAATTATATAAGGTAGGACAACATTTGTATATATAGATTATAAAATGAGAGAATATGTTAAGCCCAATACTTGAGAATAACTGCCAAACATGTTAAGGCCCAATTTATAGCTAAAGTAATTTGAGCGGGAAAATTCCTAGATTCGCCTATTCCTTTAGTATATAGAGGATTTAAAACGTTTTATAATTTATTTGAAAAAAAATTATTGTAAAATTTTTATTTTAAGTTTATTTGAAAAATGAGACATTGTGACGGTTTTACGATTTATCGCTTTTTTTATTTGAAAAATCGAGCTTCCACACCTACCATATCCATACCTTGCTCTCCAAGCTACAATATCCAGCAAATATCTTTAATAATCTTTGCCAAAACCGAATAGAAATCACTTTCCAAAACCAACACAAACACCCTTTCCTAAATTCACCCAAACTCCCTTCACACACAATATTTCGTCCCCATTCACTTACTCCTTCCACAAGAAAGATATTTTGCCTCTCCCAACTCTATAACCGAACCCTAGAGCCTCCCAAACAATTCCTTTCATATATAAATCCGTCTCACTTCCAAAGTAAAAAGACGAAGAAGAAGAACGAAACCCTAGCCTTGTGCCTCTTAATCCTTACATAAAATGCAACCCTAAACTCCTCTCATACCCGGAAACAAATTAAAAGGTTCACACAAGAGATTAGACGAACATTAGAGCATTAACTTGCTCTCTTTTTCGTGTTTTTTCGAGTTCTGGACTGCTCATGTTCTCTTTCGTTTTTACTCGTTTTAAACTCTTTTTGTTCTGGTTTCTTGTACTAATTCAAAATTTTGGATTACCTCGATTCTAAAACATCTTTTAAAACGAATTGTCATCAAGAAATGAAGTCACAATCATGATTTGAAAACTACTACACAAACCGTTTGAATATCGCGTGTTTTGGACAGCGCCTGTTTTCATTAGTTTTTTTTTGTTTCAACATGTTTTATGTTGAGGTTTTTTGTGATAAAAATATAATTTGGAATCCCAATATTCCAGAATATCTTTTATTTCTAAAATTCGTTGAGAAACGAAGTCACAATCGTCATTTGAAAATCGCTGCACGAAGTGCTAAAAATCGTGAAATAAAGTTGTGTTTATTTCATATTTTCGAAATTGTTTTATTTAATATCGTCCAAGACGTGCCTTCTAACATTGCTTACATACAGGATTCGAATAGTGTTCAAGTTTACATGTAAGTTGAGGGTGCACAAAATCTCGACTCTTTTCTCTCCTTTTTTTTCGTGTTGGTCACGGCCTCATGGCCCTTTCATTTCATTTGTTTTATCGTTCTTTTAATTACCGTCTCACTTGTTAATGTTTAATATTTACAATATTTATGGATGGTTTACGTGCTGTTTAGGATTAGTTTATATGCTAATTACATGTTTAGTATGTTTGTCTTTTATTTATTTATGAATATGTTTACTTTAAGACTTCACGTGTTTGTTTCTTATGACTTTTATGAAATAAATCCTTTTAAAAAGGTGAAACATGTTTTTGATGTTTAATGATTAAAGTTTAATTTAATTAGCATGTTTTTATTCGAATACGAAATATTTGTTTTAATTGGCATGTTTAGTTAATTTTATTCAGTTGTAATATACATATGTTTGTTTATCTTGTTTGTTGTTTGTTTAATCGTAATTTGGCCTATTTAATATGTTGAATGCATGTTAAATGAATTAGACATTCATAGGTCATACATGAATTTCCACAAAGAGATTAAATTAATTTCTTTAAAGAATTTAATGAATTCATCTTTTCTTATGACGATTTCTCGCAGTTAAACCGTGCATGTTTAACGTCCGTTTTATTGCAGTCGATCACTAGAATATTTTATTTTGACCTATGTGTGGTTGTGGGATGTCTCGGCATTCGTGCCATTTATCTTTATTGTTTTTGCTCAATTACTACGGTCTTATTTCAATTGTTATTGTAATTTAATTGTTGTATTTGATCATTTTAATTTATTTGTTCAAGGCATGTAATGTATAATTTAAATAAGGGTATTTTGAGTCAAATAATTTTTAAAACCTTTGTTTTAATTAGTTACATTGAAGTATTTAACGAATTAAACCAAAGCGAATGTACAACAAATGATGATGTGGTCAAAGATGAAGTCCATGTGAGCACTTACCTCATCTTTGGCACGTTTTTCGAGGACTAGAATAGTCACACGTGTCATGTCCCTTTTTGCAATTGTAACTAAATCGAGTTGTATTTTAATTCATTTGTTTGCAAATCGAGTCGTCGGGGATTGTCTTGGTTGTAATAAGTAGTTCCCCAATTGCTTCCCTTTCCCCCTAAGCCATAATGTGAATCAGTCTCATATGCTAGGATTAAAATGGTGTTTGCATTTCTTTACAACGATTATAGTCTTACCCAATTAGCCATTGTAGTCCTTAGTAGAGGCCGCTAATACAACGGGAGGGGGTGGGTGTCTTATTAAAGGACTTCCTTTCACGTACCCTCACAACGAATCCAATCTCTTTTGGTTTCCGAATCTCCTTAAATTCAGTAGCGACTCCAAACGACTTTTCAAAACCCCTTGGGTATACCGAATTCCCCGATCCACATTTTGGCGACTCCGCTGGGGAGTGTGAAACTTGAAAAGGAAAATGATGCCTAATAGGACTAATATTTTAATCGTTTTTGCATATATGCATTTCCCATTTTGAGACTTTAGGAGGGCCACCTCACCTGTTGGGTCGATCACAATGGTTAGGAGGTGATGTCCACTATGCACGGTTTAAGTACCAAGATGTTTCCACCGAGCTCATCAAGTATTAGTTCTTACCATATTGCACACTCCTACTTATGGGAGGCTGACTTCTTTGACAACGTGGGACATTGGCATAGACCCAATTAGAGGACCGACCGAGACTTAGAAGAGTCTAGGCCATGCACGACTAATATGCGAATGTTTATGTGCTACTTGATCGTCCTTCATGTCTTTTTTCGAAGATGTCAAACGTTTTCTCTAACCATCTTTTCGAAAAACCATTTTCAATCAAGCATGTTTTCAACAAGGAATGCTGCTGTGGATGAAGGATTATGGGGGTAATCCATGATCCACGGGTTTTGATAAATCGTTTAGAGCCGCCACCGAATTTAAGGAAATCGGAAACCATAGGGATTAGATTCGTAATAAGGGTACGTGTTGGGAAGCCCGTTAATAAGACACCCAACCCCACCCGTTACAATAACGGCCTCTACTCATGAACTATGATGGCTAATTGGTTAAGACTACAATCGTTAAAAAGAGTGAAAACACCATTTTAATCCTAACATGTGAGCTTTGATTTCTAATCTTTTAATGCATCTAATCTACTTTTTCAAAGTGATTTAGCATGTGAGATTGATTTGAACTAAACTAAGCAAGCATTCACAACATGGTTTGGGGGGAAGGGAAGCAATTGAGGCACTACCTGTTACAACCCAGACGATTCTCGTCGACTCGCTGTGCAAACAATTGAATTAAAGATACAACTCGATCTAATTACAATTGCTAAATGAGACATGACATATATAAATATTCTAGCCCCCGAAAAATGTGCCAAAGGTGAGGTCACGGCTCACATGGACTTCGTCCTTGACAACATCTTTGCTTGTTGCACATTTGCTTTGATTTAATTAATTAAATACTTTAATTTAGCTAACTAAAACCAAGATTTTGAAAATCATTTGACTCAAAATAAATAAAGGACACTTAACCCTTATTTAAATTACAACTTATATGACTCGAATGAATAAATTACAATGATTAAATATAACGAATAAATAACAATAACAATTGCAATAAAACCGTAATAAATAAGCAATAAACAAATCAAAATGAAGCAAAATGGTATACGAAAACCGATGCATGACTATTCTAGTCGTCGAATGCAATAAACGGATGTTGAATACGCACATTTTAACTAGCGAGAAATCGTCATAAGAAAAGATGAATTCATTAAATTCTTTAAAGAAATTCATTTAAATCTCTATGTGAAAGTTCATGTATGAACTATGAATGTCTAATTCATTTAATATGCATTCTACATATTAAATTAGGCCAAATTACGATTTACAGAACACAAACAACATGCGACAATTAGAATAAAACAATTAAACATGTGAACAAAAAAATACTTCGTATTTAAACCAAACATGTTAATTAAAATTAAAACAATGTCATTAGCAATTAAAAATGTCTAAAATTATTAACATAATTTATTTCATAAATTAAGTCATAAAATAAAGCATGAGATGACCGTCTCAAATTAAACATGTGAATGAATAAATAAATGACAGGACATATTAATATGTTAAACATGTGATTAAACATAATTACTAATCCTAAACAGTACATTAATCATCATCAAAACGTTATGAGTAAGACGGTAATTAATAAACAACACCAAAAACGAATAAAAACAATAAAAGTGCCTTCGGTACGCAAAACGAGACAAGAGGGATGAGTCGGGATTTTGGTGCACTCTCAACTTACATGTAAACTTGGACACTATTCGGATCCCGTATGCAAGCGTTGCTAGAAGGCGCATCTTAGACGATTGTAAAACAAAAAACAAAATAATTAACAAACTATTTCGAAAATTTAACATTCTTTTTTTTAAATCAAGCACTTCGTGCGACGGTCTTAAGACAAAGTTTTTGACTTCGTTACTTGACCAAAATTAAAACCGAAAGATGTTTTGGAATCCTTGTACTTCGTTATTCAATAATGTGAAAATAAAAAGAACCAAAAACAACTTAAAATTAAAGAAAAACGGGCACAAACAGACGTTGTCAAAGCACGTTTGATATAGATCGATTTGTGCAACAATCTTTGAATGATGATTGTGACTTCGTTTCTCAACCAAAATTAGTTTTAAAAGATGTTTTGGAATCGTGGTAATCCAAAATTTTGAATTATCACAAAAAACTAGAACAAAAAAGACTTTAAAACAAGCAAAAACGAGACTGGTTTGAAGGATGCTTATTTTTGTGTTTTTGAGATGTGCTCAAAAATAATGTCGTGTTCCTATCTTTTCTCTCTTTCTCTCAGTATATATAATTTATAGGAGGCTAGAAATTCTTTCCTAAACCGAGTGAGCTCAAAATATGGTGTGTGAATCAAGATATTTGTTCATTTTGGAAAGGATAATGGAGGGATATGATTTGGTTGTTATGGAAGATATGGT
>VHZZ01004180.1:38429-53133 GCA_009801015.1 Silene noctiflora | reverse complement strand
TGTGAATCAAGATATTTGTTCATTTTGGAAAGGATAATGGAGGGATATGATTTGGTTGTTATGGAAGATATGGTGAATTGTTTGGATGAGAAAAACATCTTATTTGCTTGGGGATTAAGCTAAGGAAACGAAGGAATGGGAGTTGGCTTGCAATGGGCTCGAAAAACGAGCTTCGGTACCCTGTTTTGACGCGGCAAAACAGAGCGAGGGTGGGGCTGGTTTCGGTTTGTTTGGCGTCGGGTTTGGGCTAGGATGGGCGGTAGACTAATGGGCTAGGTGTTTGTGATGGTGTGGGCTAGGCTAAAGTGGTAATGGGAGATGTTTTTGGGTCGGTTGCGGGAAACAGGTAAGGCTGAGCAAAACCGTATACCCGATACGGTTTTGAAAACCGTATCGGGTACCCGGTTTTTTGAACACCTAAATTTTGATTCCGGATACGATACGGTTTAAACCGGGTATACGGTTTTCGGGTACCCGGTTAAATCGTATATAAAAACCGTATATACGGATACGGTTTTCCTGATTTTTCATTAATTTGCGATTTAAAAAAAAAAAAGCAAACACTACAATCTTCATATATCCCCGGACGATTTGGAATCCTTAGCAGAAGATGTATCCTCTTGAGGTGTCAAATACGAAGTATTTACCGGAATTGAACTACAATGTGCTTCAAACAACATTTGTTTTTGGTCTTCCATGCTCTCAATCAAAACCATAAAATTCAAGATATGCTGGATTTCAACCAAATACAACTAGTCCGCCTCTACACATTGTTATATATTACGGTAAAAATCATGCAAGACAATCTTAAACAAGCCGACGTTCATTTACATAACCAAATATATCTAATTACCAAAATTTAAGCTGACAATAAACTCGGATAGTCTGTAACACAGAAAATATTTGAGAAGCAGTTGTATTCTAAAAACGTAGAAGTTGAACACTACATAATACTTATAAGAACCAATCTTTCAATGAACTCGTAATACATACAAACAAGTGAAGTAAAAGCGAAAATTAAAATTAGACAACAAACCTTGTACGATAGATGATTTGTATTTTGTAAGACAGAGATGAATTGGGGATAAAAATTTGTAATTACTAATTAGGGTTTGAACTTTGAATTGGGGGAAAATGAAAAATGTTTACTGTGGTTGTGATTTGTGAATTGGGAAGGGAAAGACGCTGTTTTGCTTTTTGTTCCTTTTTTTTTATTTATTTTTTTATTTTTATTAAACCGGGTCAAAACCGGGTATAGGGTTTCCAATTATGCTTACCCGGATACGAAACGGTTTCCTAAAAACCGTATCGGGTATACGGAAAAAAAACCGTATATACGGAAAATTGTATAATGAGAACCGTATACCGTATCGTAACCGCATTAAAAAACCGTTTCGGAAATTTTTGCTCACCCCTAGAAACAGGGGCATGGGGTGTCGGGTAAGGCGCGGGAAAAGGGAAGGAAAAGGAAGGAGTTGGGTGTGTGTATGGGAGGTTCGAACTCGTGACCTCGGGGTGGGTAGTTTACCATCTCAAGTCTGTCTCAATCGCTTTGTTATTCGTGCTTAAACTTGAACAAAAACGGGTTTTAAAACCGTCTTAAAACTCAAGCACAAACTCCGTCTTAAACTCAATTTTTCAAATGAAAATAAAACTTTGAAAATAATTTATCTTTCAAATAAATTAAAAGTTTTATAAAGGTAAAATAATGAAATAAACTTCGTTTATTTCAAAAACAAACAAAATAATTTAAATTTCATTTAAATTCTAAATAACTTATTTATCAAATAAATTATAAAAAAAACTTACAAATCAAAGAAATAAATTTCATTTATCTCAAAAATAAAGAAAATAATTTAAATTTCATTTAAATTACGTAATCGTCATATAAAACACGTTTCACATCGCAAAATGGAATCCATAATGAACAGTATAAGTATACATGTGTCCTATCATCATCGGGTGTTGGATGGGATTTTTGTAAATTCCGATATCGACGGATATGGGTATCTACAGAGCCCCCACTTTGACTGAGGCTTGGACAGGGCGAAAGTCAAAGTATACCTAAAGTCCAATGACCTGAGGATTCCGCGGGTCGTTCATAGTCCATTAGACTTGCGTATGTAAGCTCGCCAACCATAAGCATAAATCATATCTGAAACACGGTTCTGGATGCCCTTGCTTTCACTATTCTACTTTATCATTTCGTCATTTCATCATTTTTGTCTTCGACCTGTGGTTTCACCACTTCCATTATTTTGCATGAATGGTGGGTTAAGCCTTATCTTTAAGCGCCTACGTATCCGTTGTGACGGAATCAAGCCTGCATCGTAGTTCAGCAAACTTTGACCTTGCCATCCTACAGTCTTGGCCCATGTCGTCACTTACTTAAGTTGACAACTTCCATAAACATTGCCCACTTGAGATGTGATTTGATGCCCGAACTTTGAGCAACGTTACATCATTGTTGGAGACTTCTCCGTTCATCATCATAGATTCATAGCGGTCTCTGGAGTCAAAGACGACAGAGCCCCAGTTTAACCATGTCCTGCTTAAACTTAAATACACAATTGCATAAATATCATAAAAACACATAATGCCATCACTTCGGAAAACATTGGGTTGGGTTTTCTACCCGATCACTTTGAATAAATGGGCTTCTCCCGGAATTAAAGACTTGTTTGAAAATGGGCTTCGCCTAGAACTGTTCGAAAATGGGCTTTGCCCGGAACTAAGAATTATTTAAAAGTGGGCTTCACCCGGAACTTCGATATTTGTTTGAAAATGGGCTTCGCTCGGCATATTTTGAAGGTGGGCTTCGCCTTGGAATTAAAACTCATTTACAAATGGGCCTCGCCCGAACATTTTTTGAAGGTGGGCTTCACCCTGAAAATCATTTGAAAATGGGCTTCGCCTGAACATTTTTTGAAAGTGGGCTTCGCCCTGGAATTGAAAATCATTTGAAAATGGGCTTCGCCTTGAATTAAGAATTCATTTTAAAATGGGCTTCGCCCTGGAATCATAAAAAATTTTTGAATTTTCGAAAATTCGAAGATGAGGAGGTTGCACTTGATGGGTGGACACGACTTAAGATACAGACATTCTGACCCGTAGTTAAACAAAAGGCTGGGAATCGCCCTCTACAAAAAAAAATGAAATTCGTAAGTGTGTACGGGTTTTAATTCAAACATTGACTCGCTGGGGGTAGAAATGTAAATTAGTCGTTCCAACTCCTGAAACATGAAGGAACTTTGCATCAAAAATAAAACAGGCCCACAAGGGCCAGATGGCGCGCAGCCCAAGGCCTATTCGGCCGGTCTTAGGGTTTTTCAAACCCTGATGAAAATTTTCCATTTTTCTTCTTATATAAGGAGGTTTATGCATGAGGCAAATTGCATAAATCCCGTCTTTCTTTTCTTTTACAATACTTCAACATGAAATTTCTTTCAAGAGCTATGACAACTTGGGCTTCTGATTTCAAAGGATTGGAATCCCGACTTTTGATAGAGATGGGGTTGCAACAAAAGGTTCCACATAGGCAAATCTTGCCTGAAATTGTCTTTTTAGACGAATGTCTAAAATTCTAGGATCCTATACACCATGTTTTTGCTTTTCCTTGTGGGGAGATCTGTCCCTTCTCGGAGGAGTTCATTGTCTTAGGAAGGTGGCAAACTCACCAGACTCCTGTCATCCTCGTCTTTCAGAGAGGGTGGGTTAACAAGTATTGTGACTATCTTGGGTTGTCTCACAATGAGGCACATGCCATTGTTGATAAGGAGCAAGTTGATTTGCTTGCAATTATGCACAAATTTCAAAGTGCTAATTACATAGCTATCCCTTCAGTATTTCTCCGTAGGGCGTTTGGTCTTATCATGCTTCTTGTTTATGCTTTTGCAGGCCACATCGAAATTTCATCTGGCAGGGGTAAGGCAAAATTCATTGGGTTTTTTGAGCAGATGGAAAACCATAGGTGTCCTGCTTCACTCATACTTGCTGAAACGATCAACGGTTTGGATACTCGAAAGGCTAACCCAACTACAGCATACACTGGTTCGACCTGTCTTTTGCAGGTATGTGTCTTTTTTTTTCTTTTCTTCTTTTTTTTCGTATCTTTTTTTCCGTCAAACCACCTCCTTTCTTTTCAGTGGTTCAGACACATTTTTTCTGCAGTCTAAGTCATTCCTTTGCCTTTTGTCACAGGTTTGGCTATGTGAGAGGCTTGCCTTGGTTGACCCTCCCAAAGGGAAGTATCATGTGAGAAGCTTCACTTCTCTTCATCTGGATTTTACTCCTGGTATGCGTGAGCCATTCTGGCGACAGAAGATTTCTGAAAACGTTGGGCTATCTATTCGATGGGCCTTGCCTTGGCTTAGCCTTTCTTCATTCACATGCTTGTCTGAGAGTGATAGGACAAGGCATCTTACTTTACTGGGCTTGAAGGGATCTACTCACATATATCCAGATTGTGTACTTCGCCAAGTTGTTCGTGAACAAAGGATTCCTGCCCTTGAGCCCATTCGGGGCCGAACCGCGGGGCTTACTCCGATAAGGTGTAATGCGTGGCTCCAATCATGGATAGGGAGGACTATCTGGCAGGCTGTTGAGCCCACTTATTCTGTTTGGGTGTCACCGTCTTATCTGAGGTGGACTAAAGAACCTTCCCTTAAAACTAGGAAGTGGCGACATCAAAAATCATGCTACGGAGGAAGAGAATCAAGCGTGCTTTTCCAGAATGTTTCCAACTTCATTTCACCCTGAGACCCGAACTGACTCGACTCCCGAGACTGACTCTTTTGTTCCAAGTGTTTGGAAGCGGTTAGGTCCAAGATGTGAGAGTGGACCGACATTGGCAGAGAGATTGAGCCCTCAACCAAGCATGAAGGATAGGTTGGGTCCGCATGAAGAAATTGTGGTTCCTCCAAATAAACGGGCCTGAGTGATGATGGGTGAGACTTCGTCTCATCGTGATGGGTCACGTGACCCGGCTGAGGGTAGTAAAAAGTAGTCTTCGACACTATTATCTACTATTACTATTATCTATTTGTGTGCTTTCCTTTTCAATTTTATGTGATGGGCTTCGCCCGGAAATAAAGATATTGTAATGGGCTTCTCCCAGAATTTAGAATAAATAAAGGCTCTAATTATTTATTAGAAATCCCCAGTTTCTGCATTCAAAAAATTTCATTTTTCTATTACAAAGTCCGGTTGTACCCTTAACTAAGGGTTGCCTACAAATCTGTTTTCACATAATCAAACCGGGTCCGTAGTTCTTACAACATTTTTGCAGCGCTAGCTAAAGCTGACGACTTAAAACTTATTTCAAATACATAACAATTCAAATATTATTTCATAACATTTGAGAATGAAACTGTCAAGGATAGTATCTCTTCAGTTGGTCCAAATTCGTAGGATTAGTTAAGTCGTTCCCATCCAAATATGTTAATCGAACAACACCTCCTGTCAATATCTTCTTTTCCAAATAAGGGTCTGCCCAATTTGGTTTAAACTTACCCCTCGGGTCAATAGGTAGTAAAGCTCTGACTGATTTGAGAACTAGATCACCTTCATTAATTCCTATGGGTTTCACCCTTTTGTTGAAAGTTCTTTCTATTCTTTTCTGATAGAGTTGGACATGGTATAATGCATTCAAATGTCGCTCATCGAGTAAAACTAAAGAGTCATACCTAGCTTGAACCTAATCCTCTTCGAGAACTTGGCTCTCAAGTAAGATCTTTAAAGTTGGTATTTATAGCTCAATAGGCTGAACCGCTTCCATCTCATAAACCAAATAGTACGGGATTGCACTCGTGGCTGTTCTAATTGAGGTTCTGTACCCCCATAACGCGAAGGGTATTTTCTCCGGCCATTCCTTGTAATTGTCAGACATTTTCCTCAAGATAGCGGTGATGGTTTTGTTAGCGGCTTCTACCGCGCCGTTTGTTTGTGGTCTGTATGGTGATGACTTGTGGTGTTTGATTTTATACTTTTCAAGTACAAGGGTCGTTTCAGCTTGAAAATGGGTCCCATGATTACTGATAAACTCATGCGGTACCCCGTACCGGCAAATGATGTCATTTTGGATAAACTGTGCTACTTGCTTCGCCTTTAGCACTTTGTAAGATTTGGCTTGTACCTACTTCGTGAAGTAGTCGATTGCAATAAGGATAAAATAATGCCCTCCTATTCCTGACAGGTTTAATTTTCTAATGATATCGATTCCCCGGGTTGAAAATGGCTAGGGTGACGTCATGGTGTATAACATAGAGGGTGGTACATGTTGAACATTTGCGAATATTTGGCAATTATGACAATGCATGACATACTTGCAACAATCTACTCCCATTGTTGTCCAATAATAACCCAGTCTCATGATCTTTCGAGTCATCATATGGGCGTTCATGTGTGGTCCACACTCACCGTCATGGGCTTCTTCCATTACTTTCACGGAGGTAAGCTTATCAATGCATCGCAAGAGAGCGTTTTGCCTTCGTCTTCTTATATAACTGTCCATCATTGGTCTTAATGAACTGGGCCGAAAGCATTCGTAGGGCATGCTTCCCTTGTGTATCAAGGTTGGGAGGATACTCCCCCATTTCCTTGTACTTTAGAATAGATGCATACTAAGGTTCAGTTTCATTTTCCTCGGTATCATCGATTGCATTTACATAGAAAGGTGACGATATTTGTTCGACACATATGGGCATGCTTTCGATGTGATCGGGGATGTTTATTAAGGCAGCTAACTTTGACAAAGCATCTGCGAACTGGTTTTCTTCCCTTGGGAGGTGGACGTACTTAACATCATCAAAGAATGCTTCTAATTCTTCGATTTTAGCTTGGTATGCAGCCAAACTACTGCTTTTGATTTTCCATGACCCGGCTACTTGGTTGATTACCAGAGAGGAGTCTATGTGTACTAGTAACTTCTTCACGCCTAAATCAAGGGCGCTACGTAAACCGAGTAAACAGGCTTCATACTCAGCAGCTTTGTTTGTGACGTTTAAGTCTAGCTTGATAGATACAGGCACATGTTCGCCTTTTGGTGAAATGAGAAGGATTCCCACTCCGTACCCCATATAACTCGATGCTCCATCGAAGTATAGGTCCAATACATCGGTTTCTATGTGGATAATGTCTTCGTCGGGAAGTGACGAAGTATCCACTACTTCAGTTTCCTCAATTGGGTTATCATCAAGGAAATCAGCAACAACTCTCCCCTTGATCACCTTTAAAGGTACATATTTGAGGTCAAACTCCAATAACATGAGAGTCCATCTTGATATTCAGCCATTCAGCACTGTTTTTTCAAATAGGTACTTAATCGGATCCATTTTTGAATAGACACTCACGCTGTAACTGAGCATGTAATGCCTTAATTTCTTCGTTGCCCAAACTAGGGCCAAACACGTCTTTTCAAGAGGTGTGTATATTTTTTCATAGTCCAAGAACTTTTTGCAGATGTAGTAAATAGCTATTTCATCTTTATCGACAGTTTCTGTTAGCATTGTCCCCATCGCGGTATCTGTGATAGTCAAATACAAGGATAAAGGCAATCCAGCCACATGTGGGCTTAAAACTGGTGGAGAAGATAAAACTTCCTTAATCTTGTCAAATGCAGTTTGACATTGGTCGTCCTATATTTCATGTTCCCTGGCTCTCAACTTCTTAAAGATCGGTTCACATATCATTGTCAGCTTCGCGACAAAACAGCTTACGTATTGGACTTGGCCAAAGAAACCTCGGATTTATTTCTCGGTCTCGGGATGGGGCATTTCCATAATGGCTTTAATCTTTAATGGGTCGACTTCTATACCACGGTGGCTTACGATGTGACCCAAAAGCTTGCCAGAGGTGACCCCAAAGGTGCATTTCCGTGGGTTTAATCTCATGTTGTACTTTCGTAACCTCCCGAAGAATTTTCGTAACGCTTCAAAATGGCCACTTCGTTTTTTGACTTTACGATCATGTCATCGACATAAACCTCGACTTCTTTGTGCATCATGTCATGTAGCAACGTCGTTGTCGTTCTTTGGTATGTTGCCCCATCATTTATTAATCCGAAAGGCATCACATTGTAACAATAGGTTCCCCATTGTGCAGTAAACATGGTCTTGTGCATGTCTTCATCGGTCATCTTAATCTGATTGTAACCGGCATACCCGTCCATGAAATATAATAGGGCTTGATTCGCGGTGTTGTCAACCAAGATATCGATGTGAGGTAACGGAAAGTCGTCCTTCGGACTTGCTTTATTCAAATAACGGAAATCCACGCATACACGGACTTTCCCATCTTTCTTTGGTACTGGCACTACATTGGCTACCCATTCCGAGTACTCAAAAACTTTGATGAACCCGGCTTTGAATTGTTTATTGACTTCTTCATTGACTTTCAAAGACCACTCGGTATGCATTCTGCGTAACTTTTGCTTGACCGGCTTGAACCCTAGCTTGATCGGAATTTTGTGTTCTGCAATCTCCCTATCAATTCCTGGCATGTCTTTATAAGACCATGCGAATACATCCCTGAACTCATTCAGTAAAATGACAAACCCTTGTTTCTCTGCGGGATCTAAGGTTGTCCCTACTTTGAGTTCTTGTGGTTCTAAGGTTGTTCTCATATTGATTGTTTCGGTATCTTCGATTATTGAGCTTCTTTGGTCATATTGCTCTAACCCTTTAACCAAATGTGCAGGCGGTTCCACCTCCTCCTCCTCCTCTTCTTCATTTTCGGTTTGTTCCTTTTCAGTCTCATTCTCAAAGTCACGACTAAAACAATTATTTTCAAAAATTGAATTGCAATGTAAATAAAACAAGTCATAAGCAAACTAGTTCATTTTATTATTATCGATTTGAAACTGCGCAAAATGCGCTAACATATGGGCCAACTGGTCAGAGGTCAGTGGAGAAACGACGGAGGTACCCGAGATAGGCCCCGGAATACCAGAATTAGAAAGGGGTGCATTAAAAGGAAAGACTGGGGATGAGGTGGCTTCGACACCTAGTTCCTTAGACTCTAACTTAGGACTCTTATCAAACTCGGACTCAGAATCAGAATTGTCCTCCAGCTTGAACATCTCTCCTTTAGGTACAAAAGAACCTTCTGTCGGAAATGTTGAAATTATTTATCTTGGTTTTTGCTTCTAATTCCAAATCTGACATCCTCTTGGTTGATCTGAACCACCATTGGTGTCAGGCTTTCATTGCCTTGCTTATGGGAGTAGCATCCCAGCCACATCTAGGTGTATATACCCTACCATTAGATTTTCTGAGGACCCGACTTTTTAGGCTGATGATTACTCATCTATCCCATGGAGAATTATGGTTTTAGGAGGATTCTTGATGAAATCCAGATAGTGAGAGGACCATCTCTTCCCGCTTTCTTCTCTATCACGCTCCATCCTTAGGCACCAAAGCTGGTAAATCCTTTCTTTCATCATCTTATTTACCATGTCGTTTTCTTACTCAAGGGCTCATTCCCAGGCAGAATTGTCTTCTTTAGTCTCTTGGCGCTGCTTAATGAGGGAAGCCTCTGAGGTCGACCCCTCACTAAGTGCCTCGACTAAAGTGGGTTCCTTGGAAGGTACTTGGTCTAGAATGTCCTTGATATTAGAGGCATGGCTGGATTTTTCAACCCGATACGAACGCCCAGATCGAGTTAAATGGTTAGACTCGAGGACATCTTTTCTTATCTTCAAGATTTCATCTTGGGTTCATGGAACGATTGCACCTCTGGTGAGATAGATATCATCTTCATCGTCATCCAAAATACCATTGATTTCATTCTCGCTTTGGAGAATTTAAGGTGTGCAGTCAATACCGAAATCCCCAATTTGGACTTCATTCTTTGAACTTGGAAGATATTTTAAGCAATTGATGAACTCTTTCTCCACATAGAAACCTTTGAGACGGCATATGGGCCGGATCAAATCGGTCATGTCACGATTTTCTTCGACAATTATTGCATTAGTGTGATTACCGAATGGATTAGTCACGTTGTTGGGCTTGACTGTGGGGATCGGGAGCGTTCCGTTCTCGATCATATCTTGTATTTCATGCTTGAGACGGAAATAATTTTCCATGTCATGTCCTTTGCCTCGATGATAGGCACAATACGCATCTGGCTTGTACCATTTGTTTCGTTGTTCCAACGGTGGTTCAGGAGTTGAGCCAATAGAGTTCAGTTTCTGTTGGACCATTAGCCTTTCTAGAGCCTATGTGTAGGTACACCCAATATCATTAAACACCCTTGGACTAGAGAATTGTGGCTTTTCGGAAGTTCCTCCCAAGAAATTGATAGCTCGAATATAATTGGCATTGTTAGATGCCTTTGCCTTGGACGAAAAAGCCTTAGGGTATCCCTTTGGCTTAGTGGCTTCCATAGTAGGGAGGTCATCTTCGATTTTCTTCTCAATTTGGGTCAAGTCTTTGAAGGTACTAAAGTTTTGATACTTTAGCTCATTGCAGTAAATTGGTTGGAGGTTCTTCACAAACTTATCCGCCAAATCGACTTCGTCGGGCTTTTTAGTCAACTTTACGCTTTCAGCGCGCCATCGGCAAAAGAAAATAGTGAAACCTTCTTTCTCCTTTTGGGTCATGACTTCGAGAGTTCTCATGGTTGTTTGGATTTCAGCATTGTCAGCATAGTCCTTGCAAAACTCAGTAGTTAGATCTTCAAAAGTATGATAGTTTTTTAGATCTAAGTTGTAGAACCATACCCTTAGATGTTCCTCCAAAGATTGGACAAAGATGGAAGTTAGCATGCTTGCAGGTACGCTTTCCAGAGCAAAGTGTTATTTGTAGGACCTTATGTGCTACAGAGGGTTTTCGGTTCCCTTAATTACGGATGTCCGTAAGCACAAAGTTCTTAGGGAGTTCATCTTGGACCGGAGCATAGGCCCTAGCATTTTCATAGTGGATGCTCTCTCCTTGAGAGAGCTTCAGCTGGTCTTCAACGAGCTTGAACAGTCTTTCAAACTTAGACATTTCTGGTGTGGTGGTTACAGGGACTTCCCCACTAATCTTGGTTTCGATTGCAGTTAACCAAACCATGAGTTGCTCCAAGGTTTCACCCATCTTGGTCACAAGAGCTTCAGTAGTCATCTTTCTGGTCTTGGTCGGCCTTTCTACAAAGAAACTCCGAACCAATCAATATTTGAATCAATACCTCTGCACAAATAAGGACTCAACTCACGGACTTACACTTTGACTCAAACTTGACTCAAAGACGGACTTAGACCCGGGAAATGAGCTAAGTGGCTCACTTGTAAAGAGTCTCACACGTGGGAGAGGGGTCTTAGACCTAACTAGGACTATGACCTAACTCAACTAACGTCTAGACTTAGACTTGACATTGAATGGGTGTGACTAACCCGTGATTGGACCGAACATGGTCCATGGGTTCAACATAACGTATCTAGTATCCTAATACAGACATTTCGTGGTTTGACTTTAACCAAATGGTCGACATACTTGACTTGGACCCAAGAGGTGGCTTGGGTAACCCACTAGGGTTGTGTAATATCTAGACACACGGATCACTTGAACCTTCAACACAACTAGACTCGACTCGAAGCATATTCTATGCTCGGGTATGGTTAGGTGAAAACATTTCGGAATTGATTTAAAAATGGAGATTTGAAAAATGAGATTTCAGATGGGCAGCATGCCAGCTATAAAAAGGCTCATTTTGGTCAAAAACCTACATCTATTTCGACAGCATTCCGAGTTGAAAACATGCTTGATTGAAAATGGTTTTTTCGCAAAAAACGGTTTTAGAAATGGTTGAAATTTTCGAAAAAGACACGGAGGACGATTCACATAGCACATAAGCATTTTCATTTTAGTCGTGCATGGCCTAGACTCTTTTAAGTCTCGGTCGGTCTTCTAATTGGGTCTATGCCAATGTCCCATGTTGTCAAAGAAGTCAAGCCTCCCATAAGTAGAAGTGTGCAATATGGTGAGAACTAATACTTGATGACCTCGGTGGAAACACCTTGGTACTTAAACCGTGCATAGTGGACATCACCTCTTAACCATTGAGATCAAACCAACATGTAAGGTGGCCCTCCTAAAGTCTCAAAATGGATAATGCATGTATGCAAAAACGATTATAATGTTAGTCCTATTAGCCATAATTTTCCTTTTCAAGTTTCACCATCCCCAGCGAAGTCGCCAAAATGTGGATGTGGGATTATTGGTGTAATCCATGATCCACGGTTTTTGATAAATCGTTTAGAGTCGCCACCGAATTTAAGGAAATCTGAAAGCCAGAGAGATTGGATTCGTTGTGAGGGTACGTGTTGGGAAGCCCGTTAACAAGACACCCAACCCCTCCCTTTGCAATAACGGCCTCTACTCATGGACTATGATGGCTAATTGGTTAAGACTATAATCGTTAAAAAGAGTGAAAACACCATTTTAATCTTAACATGTGAGCTTTGATTTCTAATCGTTTAATGCATCTAATATACTTTGTCAAAGTGATTTATCATATGAGATTGATTTGAACTAAACTAAGCAAGCATTCACAACATGGCTTGGGGGGAGGGAAGCAATTGGGGCACTACCTATTACAACCCAGATGATTCTCGTCGACTTGATGTGAAAACAATTGAATTAAAGATACAACTCGATCTAATTACAATTGCTAGATGAGACATGACACATATGACTATTCTAGCCCTCGAAAAACGTGCCAAATGTGAGGTCACGGCTCACATGGACTCCGTCCTTGACCACATCTTTGCTTGTTGCACATTTGCTTTGATTTAATTAGTTAAATACTTCAATTTAACTAACTAAAACAAAGATTTGAAAATCATCTGACTCAAAATAAATAAAGGACACTAGACCCTTATTTAAATTACAAATTACATGGCTCAAATGAATAAATTACAATGATTAAACATAACGATTAAATAACAATAACAACTGAAATATAACTGTAATAAATAATCAATAAACAAATCAAAACGAAGCAACATAGGACACGAAAACTGATGCACACACACGGTCCAACTTGGATCAAAAACTGACTATTCTAGTCATCAAATGCAATAAAACGGATGTTGAATACGCGTGTTTTAACTAGCGAGAAATCGTCATAAGAAAAGATGAATTCATTAAATTCTTTAAAGAAATTCATTTAAATCCCTATATGAAAGTTCATGTATGATATATGAATGTCTAATTCATTTAACATGCATTCTACATATTAAATTAGGCCAAATTATGATTTAAAGAAAACAAACAACATACGACAATTAGAATAAAACAATTAAACATGTGAACAAATAAATACTTCGTATTTAAACCAACCATTCTAATTAAAATTAAACCAATGTCATTAGAAATTAAAACATGTCCCAAATTATTAACGGAATTTATTTCATAAATTAAGTGGAGCAGGAGCTCATGACACAGTTCAACCAAAGGAACCTCACCCAAGGAAAGTCATGACCAGAGCAAGCACAATGGCTCAACAGTTCGAGCAACAGGGCAATTGACACTCCAAGTAACACATTGTACATAGCAGGGCCAATTCCCAAAAGGTCTAATTTAGTTAGGAAGTTAATCATTGACGAGGTGTCGCAACCCTATCAAAAATACCCTAGGTACAACAAAAGTATGTATTATATAGGGGTCGAATCCACGGAGAGCGCGGTGGTTGATAATTAGTTGTGATGGATAGTATTTTACCTCGGACGGTCACGAAATAAGGGGGATTGGTTGGTTGGTTAAAGCAAAGTAAAAATATAAATGCAAACAATAAAATAAAAGTCGTCTANGCAAAGTAAAAATATAAATGCAAACAATAAAATAAAAGTCGTCTAGGGAGTTTGGTTCATACATGCAAATTGATACTTAAATAGTTGTTAAACTAGTAGACACAAATTATCATCTAGGCCTAACAACACCCAGCTTTCACTTTTAACAACGACCTTAAATCGGGTCCTAACAAGCTTTCACTATGAGTTAGGTCGGTATACTACAACATGCTAGTTCTAATACGTATTCGTGCCTCTCGACTTATAGATTGTATAACAAGTTCAATCCTAGAATGTGATCAATAACCTAAGATTAACATTACAAAGCAAGCATGTGTAGAAATGATATGTGAATAAATAATTTAACAACATGATTGAATTATTAATTTAACATGACTCCCTTAATCCCTAGACTAGAAATCTAACTACTCGTATTAAAATGATAACAAATGCAAATGCTAAATAAAAATGTAAACATAATGTAAGAACTATAAATTAAACAACATAAATAAAATGGAAAATAGAATTACCGGAAATGAAGAATAATAAGGAAATGTAGAACTTGAACTTGAAGAACAAAAGATAATAAACTTGAATTGGAATTGTGAATGAAATTGTTTAAATGATTAAAATGTAACAACACTAAACTAAACTAAATCTACACTAAACTAAACTAACTACTACTAGAGAGAATAATATGAGAAATATGTGTAGAATGGTGTGTGGAGTTTTGTATAAGGCCGGGGGTGACCCTCCTTATATAGTAGTTAAAGTGCAAAACGTATACAATCCGTAAAGAATCCAAGGCAATTAAATAGAGGCAACCCCGATCGGGGATGGGTGACCCCGATCGCTGACACAAGTTTCCGGGTTAAATGCCTTAAATGGCCATAATTAATGCCCGGGTATCCAATGTTTTTATCTTAATGCGTCCTT
>VHZZ01004179.1:36747-47222 GCA_009801015.1 Silene noctiflora | reverse complement strand
CTAAATGCTACTATACATTTAAGACGGACTTAAGTAGTAATAATATAATTAATATGCTACAAGATTTCATATTTTACGGAAATAATATTTAAAATAATTTAAAATATGAATCAATTATTCTCGGGTGCTACAACTCGGTCACCGACATACCCTCAGTCATCACAAAAGAATGGAACTCATCCCTCAGCTTACTGCGAATATGCTCCGGAACAAACTCATTCCTCATAGCCCTCTTGAACTCAGACCACGGGATTGAGGTCTCACCTTGCTTCCGGTAACTCTCTAGCGCTCCCTCCTTCACCTTGTCCTGCCATTCCCCAGCTGAGTCCCTCAGGTATAGCGCAGCCTATTCCACCTTGAACTCCTCTGGGCAATGCACCACCCCGAGGATATTCTCCATCTCCCGATGCCAGTTATCAAGTAAGATTGGCTCACCCGTGCCCAAGAAGGTTGTGGGGTTGAAGCGAGCTATGGTAGTACTCAATTTAGCAAAGTATACCCCATCTCCTTCTCCTTCCCGAACCTTTTAAGGGTCTCGGTGAGTGCATCTTGATGCTCGATCATTTTCATACTATTCTCAATTCTCATTTCTTGAGCCTTAACATACGCGTCTGATATTTGTGGCGGCATTTCTTTGAGCCATAGAAAGGAAACAAACGTAAGCACATAGCCTACGACTCAAAGCAAAAAAACCCTAAAAAAGACATACTCGAGCGAGTTCATACACGCACTTGGTCGAGTAGACCCTACTCGATCGAGTCACCACCCACTCAGTCGAGTAACTAAACTTCCAGAAGCTAAACAGACTCTAACAGAAAACTTACTCGGTCGAGTCAGACACCTACTCGATCGAGTATCCCCTACTTGTTCGAGCCCCCCACTTACTCGACCTAATAACTATGAAACAGGATCTCTTCTCCAAAATCACAAAAACTTGCTCGATCGAGTTACTCCCACTCGGTCGAGTCAACCCTACTCGGTCGAGTTTTCCCCTCTCGATCGAGTCATGCTACACTTTGCACTACCCGCATGCTTTATATCACAATTTTATCAAACATTAAAAGTTCATAAACGCATCATATATCACCTTCTACCCGCATGTTACTATTATTGACCAAACATTAACATAAATAATCAAATAACATGTTTTATATCACATTGCACATACTTCTATCATCCCCTCCATTCCATCCAACTCAACCACATATCTCATCCATTATACATACATCAAAGACAAATAAGAAACAGATAGCAATCCCATGACACACCCATTGTGACCGGCGCAAAGTTAAAAGGGCAAGTTCACGACTTTAGGACGCCTCCCAAGCCTTTTCATTAGCTCCTCACAACTCCTACCCGGGTTCATTTTAGTTCGACTCCCTATGTTCATTAGATTCATTAGTTACATGTTCGAAAATCGTTGCTCTGATACCACTTTGTAACACCCCCATATACCAATGTGCCTTACATAGAACATCTTAGAAAATAAAGGTGTTACCATCTCGGTTATCAGAGGAACAGTAGATCAAAAGAAACCATTAAGTAACGACATTTAACAATTAAAGTTTAAGTGATACAAATTCCAAACCAAAATTCCTCAAAGTGAGGTACAACCATCTCAAAACAGAATACTAAACTAAATACCAAAAGTACTAAAACCAACTATCATAAGCACAACGGAAACTAGCTACGCAACTCAGGGATGACTCCATCCCCAGCAACTCGTGAATTATCCAAGCTATACCTGTCAATCAACTACTCACCACCCCCGAACGGATCATCACAGATACAAACACATAACGGGGTCAGTTACTACATAACACAATAAAACAATCACAATACCACATCATACTCTTCCAACATCACCAACACCATACATCTGACTACACACCAAGTGTGTAGCTCTGCCAGTGGGTACCACAGCCTTAACCACCTAAGCCCCGCTCACATCGTAGAGCGTAAAACCCGTGATTCTTAATGTGCACATCCCCCTTGTGACGGGAACCACAAGGGGCGAACAAGGGCGTGAAGCCATTCCCGCAAATGGACTCCAATCAGCCGAGGGCGTACCTCGCAAACCACATACATCAACCACAACCATAATGATAATCATGCCAATACTTTAAATCAACGAATATCTCAATCATACTCATATAACACATCATCATAAACATATATACAATAACTGAGTAAGGAAACCCTACCTGAGATGGAAGCACTAATCAACAATCACAAGCAGCGAATTAAAAGCGTTCCTCTACGAAATCACCTCCTATAATCACATAATCATATAATTACAATCTAATCATCATCAGCACTCCCAAAATCCTCAATTTACCCAACTAGGGTTTAAACAAAATTACATTATTAACATAAAATTGGTACAAAAGTCTTACCCTCGACACGACGATCGCAGTGATATCAAAAGCCCCAAAATACGATGAACGAACGCCTTTATTTGAGAGTAAAAAGGGAGAGTAGATCTAGTATTTGTTAAATGATGTGAAAGTTGTAAAGTAAAAGTAAAAGCTTATATAAATATGCGTTGATAATATAAAATAACTTCTCCTCTTTTACTTTAAAATCAAACCGGGTAAAACATGTAACTCGAATCTACTCGATCGAGTAACTAACGTACTCGATCGAGTACGGCCTACTCGATCGAGTTTGCTCAACTCGGTCGAGTATCTAACTAGCAGAACGCTGCTAGACTATGATTCTTACTTACTCGATAGAGTACCCTCTACTCGACAGAGTACTGAAAGATCATAAAACACAGTGTATTACAACCAGTGTCAAGCATTTTAGGATAATTGCTTGTTGTGATGAGTTTACAAAGTTATCTAAAAAATTCTTTGTAACAGACAAGGTCAAGTCATGCCTAATCGAATTAGCATAACCCAAGGAGCTTTCATCCAGGGTAATGTGTTGATTTGTCAGGATATGAAATTTTATAATAGGGCTTCTTCCACTCCTAGATGTTTATTTAAAATAGACTTGCAAACAGCCTATGACATAGTGGAATGAAAGTTCATAGAACATATGATCTTGAATTTGAAGTTCCCTGCTGAGTTCATTCACAAAGTCATGACCTGCATTACGACTGTTTCCTTATCTCTATATATGCCTAAATGGAAGAAAATTTGGATACTTAAAGGGATGTAAAGGCCTAAGACAAGGAGATTCCATTTGTCCTCTCCTCTTCACTATATGCATGGAGTAATTGACATGGTGCATTGACTACGAAACAAGCAAATGGCCTTTCCCATACCACGCACTTAGTATGCAATATAATGAAGCTTAATCATCTTATGTTTGTAGATTATCTATTCATGTTCTGCAAAGGTAATGCCCTATGAATCATCCTATTAATGAGGGCCTTCTCAACTTTCTCTCAAACTACTGGTATGGATGAAGATTTAAAGGCGGATATTAAAAGACTATTTGATTTTGTTGAGGGGAAAATGCCTTTTAAATATTTAGGAGTGCCTGTCCAAGCCAACAAACTAAATAAAAGTAAATGTAATATTTTGGTTGAAAAAATAGCGTTGAGAATAAGAAATTTGGGGGTAAAAATGGATGACAGATGGAAAAGGCTATACAATCAAGAGTGGATATGAATGGCTAAGGGAGCACTCTCCTAATGTTAACTGACACCATCAGGTATGGCATCACTGGGTTATCCCTAAGCACTCTATGATAACGTGGATGGTAATGAATAATGGCCTATATCAGGGAAAAGTTATTGGTTGGTGTGAACCCCCGCGAGAGTGCGGAATAATATAAGCGTAAAAAACAGCGGAACTTTTTAAGTTCAAAAGCGGGAATCCACTAACATAACTAAAATCAAGTGAAACAGAATAATAATCTTAGGTTATACAAACCAAAGGTAAGAGCTTAGGGAAAAGATACCCCACGAATAAAACAAATTTAAGAGTAGGCAAGTCTAATCGAGTATATAAATAAGTCCGAGGGTCAAATACTCGCTAGCTCATACGTCTTCCAACCCACAAAAGCTGCATCACAAACCTGTCATTCATGTAAACATGAATGCCACCGTTAGTGAGGAGTAACTCAAGGTTCTCCCAGCCACAATACATCGAAACATACATGAACAACAACTCAAACAAGCAATTAAATACGACATAATCAATCTTGAATAACAAAAGGATGAGGGATCATGCATAATCAACGAGGTAAGAAAGGTGACATTTCAAACTAATGAACAACAAGCAGGCTAAAGAACGGAATCAAAGAGAATTAGCATGTGCGAATGTTAAAGACACATATCACAACCTTACTACTCAAGACTCAAACTCCACTTAGTAGGACAAACGTTCCCAGTCTAAGCCTGGCCAGACTATCGAGAGAAAACTTCCCACGAACAACGTACGACAAATGGTCATACCTAAGACTCGGACAACAAACGATAGCCGAGTACCCCACATTAGACAAACGGTCTAAGGAGGCGGAAAGATAAGGGTAAACCCGCACTAGGAAAATAGCCAAAGAGGGGCGTAAGATAAGATGTCCAGGAATTAAGCGACACGACCAACTCATAAAGAAGATTCACTTCAAATAACGTTTATACTTGAAACGTGACATTAAACGCACAAACGGAACAAGTTTAGCTCATACGTGATTATGTTACAATATTTCATGTAAATAAGGCATATTTGAATCATAAAATATCTATTTTCAAAGCATATAAGAAAGAGGGAAAAATAACAATCAGAGGGCTCCCAGCCGGGTGGGTCACCGGCGGCTGGCCCACCGGCCGAGGATAAACCTTCAAACCAAAACTCGAAATTCAACATCAGAAACCTCCCAGCCGGCAAAGGCACCGGCGGCTAGTCCTCCAGCTGGGAGAACATCCAAACCAAATTTTCCACAAAATGAAACAGAAGTTTCCCAGCTGGCCCACCGCCTGGGGACGACACATACAAGTCAACTTTCACAAAAAATTGTAACAACTTACATACGCTTCCCAGCCGGCAGGGTGCCGGTGGCCGGTCCCCCGGCTGGGACACACAACACTACATAAATGAACAATTATGTTACAGGAACTTCCCAGCTGGGTGAACCACCGGCGGCCGATCCACCAGCTGGGAAACACTATGCACGAAATTCAGCACAAACCAGCCACAACATGAATTCGACCATGCATTTCACATGTGAACATGAAATGGAAAGCGTATATGAGACGGAAACCAGCATATCATGCATCCAAACATTTATTTTGCTCGAAGTTCACAATCAATAGTTTACATATGTTAACAATTCCATTGAGGCATGTGAGTATAAACAAGAAACATGATGAAATGAAGTATTTGGCAATACTAAGCATGAAACATCATAAAGTTCATTTCTTTAGAATACCCAAGTGATATTTATGGAATATCATCACCACTTTCCATCAAGCATATAAGGAACATGTTCAAGCATGTAAATTTATCGACTTTAACATTATAAACACCCATTTTTAACACAAATAAACACATACTTCGAGTGTAGTGTCGAGTAACCTATCACCGTTACCATATTGCTCTTCAATATTTAATAGAATTGTCCACCACAAAGCTATCCTCTTCCGGGTCGTCTAAACTTGCACCTAAATGAACGATTAGTTGAAGAATTCACCTTCTAGTGAACCCTAAGAATTTAGAAAATGGGGAGAAAGGGGGAAAATGTTGCCTTTCTTACTTAGAAATATGAGGAACGAGAAAATGGGAAGAATGGCGCAAGAATCAACTAGTTCTGTTGAGAATTGAGGAAGATATGAAGATCTGAAGCTTTGAAGGGTAAGTTGTGTTTTAATGGAGATGAAGGGAGAGTAAAATTCAGAAAAATGAAGGTAAGGGATGAAATATAAGGGTTTTGTGTAGAGAAAAAGGTAGTATATGGGTCCATTTCCATGTCTAGGCCCAAAGCAACTTAAATTGAGTCGGTTTCTACTAAAATTATGTCTCAAGGCTACTATGCACTTAAGACGAACAATATTATCATATTTATAAATATTACATTTAAAAATATATTTTTATCCAAAATAAGTTTCAAGCCTAATTAGTCTTAATTAAATTATTAAATTACTTTTATGATTACAAATAAAAATTGCGGGTGTTACAGTTGGTGTTTGAGTGATCAGTGTTGCATCTGTGAACATGGAATAGATACTCTACAACAATTGGTTTTCTATTGTTCATACATTAGTAGAATAGTGAGTGAGATTAGAAACTGGAGTGTCATGAAGATCCCCTGAACCAGCCTCCAACCAGGGTGTCACACCTCCATTTAACCAAGAGCCTTGGCAAGACATTCCGGTTAAATAGGGTTGTTACCGTCCCGGTTGCCCACGGTAGTGAATAAAAAAAGAGAAACAATAAAAGGTACTTTAAATAAAATTAGATAAAACGTTACATTGACTTTATCTGTCTTGCAAATTCCAAGTTGACTGATAAATAAAGTCTAACTGTAGCAGCGGAATAATAAATAATCAAACTAGCCTATTTATCATACGGTTCTATGGCATTACTCGGCACGTCCCAAAATCCCGCCAGCATCCAATCGCACAACTCACAAATTCACACCTGTATGACTCATTGCTCTCCATTTGTCAGAAATGTCAAATGGTTCATCACAGAGTTGAAAATAATTTAAGACAGAAACGTACAACGTCAACCATTGGTTGAGTAGGACATACCATATTCATCTTATCATTAACATCTTAAACACAATAAACAACGGCATCAGAAAACGCAACAATAAATTATAATAACTGTTACAACCCAACACGGTCCCACATCGACATATGCCAACCGTCACAACCATTCCGGTCTCACGTCTCACATGTGCCAACCGTCTGAGCATCTCTAATCATAGCACAACTTCCTGAATAACATGCTTAGCAATCACTGTTGTACAGTCCCCTTAACTAATCAAGTATGTCAGTTTTTTCGTCCGTATGTGACGTGGTATATTAATTAATTATTCAAAGTTTATTAATTAAACTTTAACTAATCAACTAATTATGCAAAACAAAAAGAAATTAAAACAAACGATAAACAAAGATGCGAAGGACGCGAGGGATTTTTGAAGTAGTTCAGTTTCACAAGTCGAAACCTACGTCCACTATTCTCGATTAATTATTTCATTACCTTTCTACGGATTACAAAATAACTAACCTACTCGTATAACTAACTCTAGTTGTAACTCACTTGAGTATCGTGAAATACTCGACTATCTTACGTTAATAAGAAAGTACTTGATTGTTCTTTGATGTATAGAAAATTGAACTTATAAGAAACAATATCCTGCACTATTATCCAATAACGTTATTTTAAAAGTAATTGCAATATAGAATACAACTTTTTAAAAGATAAAAAATTGTACAATAAAGTTTACTTGATTTTAAATCAAAAGTGTTTTGTCAAATTGTTTGCAAGGAAATTTTATAGCTGAAAAGTTTTTTTAAATGTATGAAGTAGAATAATATTTATAGTATATAAGAGATCTAGGGTTTCATCCAAAACCCTAGTATGTCGGCAATCTCGCGTAGAGTATGGGGCAAGAAAATAATCTAATTTTTATCAAATGCAATAATATCCTTAGTGAATAATAAAAAATAAATCAAAAAGATAAGGAGATGACATATCTCCAACAACCATTAGATCTAACCTAATCTATTATTTGCCCAATAGACTTCGCATAGAACGGTGGTGGCTTATAAGCCCAACGTCCACTATAAAACCCTAGTATGGATATTTCGATTACGTTAGAAAGATTAGGGTTTGGAAATAAGCAATAGAGAATCCTAGATAGTATATTTAATAACAACTCATAAGTTTTTATAAGAATAATAACTAATCTATATGGAAACCATATGCTTATATAACCCAATTAAGCCCAATTCTCATTTCTATTATAAATATGTTTTTCATCAAACGATCCTGAATTCTAGTTTTGATAAACTTATTGAAACGAATTTTAAAACCCTAAAATTTGTGTTCTTTAATTGCAGGTCAAAGTTATAGGCGAAACAACTATAACTTTAAACTTGGCTAGTTAAGTTATAGAAAAAACAACTATAACTTTACTTGCCAAAATTACTCCTTAGAACGACGTTATTGAAAGATAACCTATACTCTCTAATCTTCCTGGAGATCTTCAGTTTGTTGTTCATCTTTTCCATCTTGATCATAAGCTCTTCAACATAAGCTTAGCTTGAGCTTCTTTCATCACTTGAGGCTTATTCTTTGCATGAGCTCAAATGACGTTGAATTTGTAGGGAAGCCAACTATAACTTTACTTCACAAATCTATGAAGTTATAGCTAAAACAACTATAAATTTGCTTGCCAATATTTAACCATGCTCAATCTAACATGACTAAACAAATGATTATGAGCAACAAGTATATACATAATTAAGCATACTTGTCATTATCAAAACATACTCATATGGCTATATGGTCCAAACAATTCCTCCTTTTTGATGATGACAAGTGTCTATGATTTTGTGATTAAAGGTCTATCAACATAATACTATCTAAGTATAGTTCGTAGAACGCAAGGTCTAAACATATGTGTTCAAATTTATAGCACCTAAGGACCTTAAGAAACTAAAGGTCTTGACAAGGAGCAAGCTTAGGCAAATACTAAATCAAGGGATTTTTTTCCCTTCTTGACATCATCGAAAAGACGAGAACAAACATAAAATGACTAGGATAATATCAAGCGAAGGAAGAAATAGAAATGCAAACACATATTATAAAACGAGAACAAGTTTAAAGAGAGCAGGCAAAATACAATATGTCTACTACAAACCAAGATAAAGTGTAATGCCAATGGGCCGAATAAGAATACATTCCAAAATGGGTCGAATGGACATAAGTAAGATAAAGTTGAAGAAAAATAAAGAAAGTGGGGAAAAGGCAAGGCAAATATGGGCTTTAGGGAATGTTGTGATTCACAACACTAGGATTCACATAACCAAGCCGAGTACGGAATTCAAGGGAGTCAAGACGATCAAAGCATAAACGAACGTGATTTGCTTGAGCGGTGAGACACGTATCGAAATTGAGTACCTAGAGTGAAAGCGCTTTGTTAGCCTCCAAAGTGGTAGCCACCTCCTCTCGAATGTGTTTCATGTCCTTCATTATAGCACCCCCTTGACTAACCAAGTTATCCATGCGATGCCCATGACATAATACTTTATCCCGAACCATCACGAGACCCATTTCCTGTAACACCCCATCTACCAAGGAGCCTTACAAGACCTTCCTCAGCAGATAAGGACGTTACCAYCTCGGTTTCCCGAGGCAAGTAATAATCAAATGTCGATGATAGAACATTTTAAAAGTAACTTTACATGTGATTACAAGATGTCGAAAGAAAAGTACAACTCATTGAACTATCATCTAAAAGACTACAMYGTYGTGACTYGTAGCAACTCGTCCCTCYGACACCCAGCAAGACCTTCAAAGACAACCTGTCAAGAYGGAMTGCTYAYCATACGGATCACGGCAGACACAACACAAAGGAAACAACAAARAAATACCACACACGRTCAGTACCATACCAACATACAATCATCGTAATAACAAGCACACAWGGTATAACAGTCATCATCACCCTTCCACACCACATCACACCCCTCCATATCACATCACCRACTACACACCAAGGTGTGTAGCCCTGCCAGTGGAGGACCGCAGCCGTTCCCACCTAAGCCCCGCTCATCATACCGAGCGATAACCCATGTTCATTAATGTGCACATCCCCTCCCGTGGCGGGTTCCACGGAGGGCGAATCAAGGGCGTGAAGCCACTCCCGCAAGTGACTCCACTCAGCCGAGAACGCATCTCGCAACACACTCCAATCTCACCTCCACCATATCCTCAATCATTCATCACATAACACATATAACATACGACAACCACGTCCACAATACCATACAATAAGAATAGTAACCAACACCACATCATCGCGAACATCAACACCAACTAATCAACGTACAGTACTGAGTAGGGAGAACCTACCTCTAGCAAACCGCATCGACTCCTCACGTAGCCTGGCAGCAACAAACCATCCACGACATCCTACGACAACGTAACGACATATAACACTATTACTACGCATACCAACTAAACGACCAAAGACAAAGATACCAACAGCTATAAAACATACATATGCCAACCTTCCGGCGGCAAGACCGCTCCCCAACTCATGCTCCCGTCTCCCAAGGTGACACATCTCCCCGTATTCTCGAGAGAGTGAGAACAGGGGAAAACTGGCGAGGCAACAACTTCTAGGGTTAGGAAATGAAATGAAAATGATACGGTTTTCTGATTTCGCGATATATCTTTTATCGCTGAACACGACTTACTCAATCAAGTACCAAGTTACTCGATCGAGTGCGCCCTACTCGATCGAGTAACGAGGTTACTTGATAAGTGATATTTATATACATTTTTACCCCC
>VHZZ01004178.1:97089-108160 GCA_009801015.1 Silene noctiflora | reverse complement strand
CGTCAAACGACAGTAATGTCAAACTCTAGATAGCCAATCATTACTGATTAATGATGATCAGTTGACTTTATTGAAGACTCATCCCTTGTGTATTCTTATATTGAGATTATAATAATGATATTTAAATCATCGTTGTGATCGCACTATTGTTGAGGACACTTACTCCAACAATCGGTTGGGAGTTTACCTTCCGGTTTGGTTGTATCGAGTTTAGAAGTGGAGGTTTGTCCATATGTTGAAACGGTTGGGAGTTTACCTTCCGGTTTAGTGTGTCGAGACTTGGTTGTGGAGGTTCATCCACATGTTGATTCGGTAGGGATTTTACCTTCCGGATTAGATGTGTTTAACTAATGGATAATTGTCTTTCATGGCGTTATTTAGTCATTGAATGTACTTATTTGGATTACGTACATCCTTTCATTACTTTTATGTTTGATGTTCGTTCTCGATCCTATTGGACATTAACGGTGAGATGCAAGCCGTTAGTTGCAATAGAATCCCCTTATTTATCTTTTCATTCTCATATGCCTACATGTTTATAGTGTTTGTTTATGTTCGATTTGATGTATTGTGGCTGGGAGAACCCTGAGTTACTCACCACTGACTGTGGCATTCATATTTTATGAATGATAGGTTCGTGATGCAGTTTTTGGGTGAAGACGCGTGGGGCTAGCGAGCATGACACCTTGGACCTAGTTGTAGTCATTAGCCGTTAGACTTACCCGCCGTACTTTGCGTTACATTATATTCGTGGGATATCTTTTCCCCAGACTCACTATTGTATAACTTATTTATATTTTCGCATGTTTTTCGTATTTTAAACCCGCTATCGATTTGATTTTATTTATGTTTAAGAAGTTTTAAAAATCTCATGTTTTTCCGCTGTTTTTACTTATGTTTATTCTATGTTATCAATCGGGGGTTCACACTAGAGACACCAACCATGATCAAACAACTGGCATATAATTTATCCAATCTTATCCAAGTTTATCCGTAATCTAGATAGACCAACTATTATCAAACAACTGGCATATTATTTATTCAATCTTATCTATAATTTAGATAGACCAACCATTATCAAACAATCGGCTTATCTGTAATTTAGATAGACCAACCATTATCAAACAACTGGCATATCATGTATCCAATCTTATCCACGCTTATCTGTAATCTAGATAGACAAACCATTATCAAACAACGAACATATCATTTATCCAATCTTATCTGTAATCTAGATAGACCAACCATGATCAAACAACTGACATATCATTTAGTCAATCATAACATTTAAAACATTATTTTACAAGGCTATGTTAATACAATATTTTAAAAAACACACCACATGCTACATAGATAATTCCCATTGTTACAATATTTTACAAGGCTACATTAATACAATATTTTAATACAACACTTGGGAAACGAAAAGATAACACTCTAAAATGAAAAGACAACACTTGAAAATGAAAAGATGAAACGAAAAGGAAACATTAATCTAAATGTTTTGCAAGTTATAAGAAAGAAATAATTTCCATTGTTCTTCCGTCGGAGTTAAATCATTACTTGATTGTAAATATTGATATGCATTCCATTTGTACATATTTTCATCCATCTTTTATCAAATCTTATCCAATCTTATCTGTAATCTAGATAGACCAACCATAATCAAATAACTGAGAGTTCATTTATCCAATCGATATTATCCAATATTATCTGTAATCTAGATAGACCAACCATGATCAATCAACTGAGATTTCATTTATCTAATCGATATTATCCAACCTTATCCATAATCTTATCTGTAACCGAGAGTTTCCAATGTTTGATATTGAACCATTGGTGTTTATCTGTCTTTATGTTAATTATGCAATTGTTTTATTTTAATTATTGTATTGTACTATGTCTCATCTTTATTTAAGTTAAGAAAATATCCATGTTTGGTAAAAATAAGAATGAGATTAAATTAAAAAAATCGAGATAAAAATTACAAATTCTTAATCTTCCATTAAAAAAACGATATTTAAGAGACTAAAGAAAATCAAAGAAGGAAGGGAAGGAAAGTATGCGGATCGATATATGTTAATATTACTACCAATGTGTAGAGAAAAGAAATAAAATTATGGTGTAATTATTTTTTCAAAAAATATAATAACATAATAATTATTGGCAAAAATAAAAAATAGGTTAGAGAATAATGTTCTGTGTACGTTTTAAATACACCAAGTAAGTTTTGTGCCAAAATGCTACCCAAATACTTTGTATGTCACACCAAAATGCAATAAAAAAGCATACTTTTGTACTGTAAATTGCTTTTGGCTCCACTACTGCTCCGCGCTTCATCCGCTATTTGTAGCGGATTGCTTGTTTCCTCAATTTATCACGGTATTAAAATCATTGTTGGACAAGAGACGTTGCTCTTCCTCGATTTTTTCAAGTAGTCCATTCCTCATGGTTGAGGGTGGTCTGAGTGACTTGTTGAGTTCAGTCACTTCGTCACTTTTCCTCTTTTCAGTTTTCAAATCTATACTATCTCTCTAACTCATTATCTCTCTACCCCCCCCCCCCCCCCCCCCAAAAAAAATAAAAAATAAAAAAAAATCTCTGTCATCCTACCTTCGTCATCTACTCACCATGTTTATTGATTAGTTCGGCAAAACAAAGGCGGTCTCATCTTCATCTTTTGTAGCTTCATCAAGTTGATGGCGAAAACACAGTGGCTAAAAAGGCAACCCCGAAAAAAATATGAAAGGTATTGTGACATATGTATTTGAGTAATGTGCAAATTAACATATTTGTGTCAACATTGTGACATAGGCATTAATGTTGAATATGTGACCATTGTAGCTCAGAAATATACCAATATTTGCTTTTTGTGACAATTATAAAAATATTTGTTTTAGTAACAGAAATGAATAAACATGATGACATAATTTAGTGTTGAAAATGTGACCACCTTAAACGAGAAATGTATCAATGTTATGTGTTTTTGTGTTAAAAATTATTCTAAACATGTTAACATAATAGACTAGACATGTTGACCACCTAATTAGGGATATGTACCTATGTTTTAGTGTTTTTACCCGAACTTAACATGATAACGTCTATGGTTAAATCATGGTGGCATATGTTATTATCTTTAAAATGTGACCACTTTGACTGGTAATTGTACCATATATCTACGAGGAATGTACCTAGAGATTGAAATAAATCTTAACATGTTAACATATATATATTAGTAATCATTGTGACATGTCTTGGTGATGAAAATGTGACCACCTTAACTAAGGAATGTACCAATGTTATGTTTTTTAGTGTTAATAAAGGATTCTTAACATGTGCATATAATAAACTAAAGATAGTCACAAATAGGTAATTGTTGATAATGTGACCACCTTATTAGATATGTACCTATATTTGATTGTTCTGTGTTGATGTTAACATGATAACATCTATGTTTAACACATGGTGACATATGATAAGATCTTTAAAATGTGACCACTTTGGTTAGAAAATATACCATTTTTATAATGTACTCTAGTTTGATGTTGAAATAAAACTGAACATGATGACTTATATTAGTTAACATTCTAACATCTGTCTTAATGTTTCTATGTTTGAGTGTGTTGCCATAATAGAAATCTTAACATGTTAACATAATGACCAAACATGGTGACATGTGTTTGTGTTTTAAGTGTGACCAGCTTAATTGAGGAGTGTACCTATGTTTGACTGTATTGCCATAATAGAGAATAAAATCTTAAATTGTTAAAATAAATTACTAAACATGGTGACATATGTGTTGGTGTTAAAATAGTAACCACCATAGTTTAGAAAATTACCTATGTTTGAGTTTGTTGAACCTTTTGTAAAATGTTATGTTCTTAGCTTAACCTAATAATATAATGCTTCACACATTGGGACATGTATTAGTGTTTCAAGTGTGACCTGTTTAATTGAGAAATGTACCTGTGTTAGATTGTATTGCCATAATAGAAAATGAAATCTTAACTTGTTACCATAAATGAGTAAGTATGGTGACATAAATTTAGTGCTAAAATGTAACCATCTATGATTAAAACATGGTAACATATTTATTAGTAGTGAAAATGTGACCATCTTATTCAGTTAATGTACCTATTTTAGGATGTCGTTGATTATATGTGACAACATCTCAAAATGGTAATAGTTATGGAATAAATGGTGATATGTGTGTTTTTATAGCAATGTTATAATCTTAATCTAAAATGTGAGCATATGTCTAACATTTTCATATTGATCCTGCATAGATTCACGTGAAACCAGAGCCGATAAAAGTGGACATGACAAAGTCAAACTTTTAGACAAAGCTCGAAGGAGATGGAGGTGAATGTGCAACCAAAAAAGAAGATGGAAGTTGACAAAAGCTTGAAGAGAAAGTCAGCCGAGGGTGTAGTGGCTAAAAAATGAAAGAGAAAGGAAGGAACGAATGTTTCCTAAAGTTCTAAAATTATGTGACCATTTAATTTGTAAAATTAGCATTTTGCCCCAATTATTTTTCGTAATGTTTCCTTCTTAGCTATTTTCTTTAACGACTAATTAATTGTGTTTGGATATAGGAAAATGAAGGAGGTCGAGGGATCACCAGCTTCCCTACACTATGTCATTGAGGACTTATCGACAGCTCAAAGAAAGGACGTTGAAGATATTGGGTTCGGAGGGCTTTTGGAGCCGAAGGCATCTAAGTTTATTCATATCATAAGTGATTGGTTGTTGGACCGTCATGATACACTTATAAAGTTGTTCGTATTTAATAAGCTTATCCATTTCGCTGTAAGTAAACATGATGTTTATGATGTGTTCATGTTACCGTGCACAGATCCGGATGTGCCGGACGGCAAAGAGTTGGTACAATTGTGGAGGGAGAAGTTCTATGGTTTGCCGAAAAAAGATATATCATTGGAGCAGATTAAGGTTGAAATGATGAAATTGGTACAAGGTGGATCATATTTTAAGAAATTATTTGTAGTGTTTGCAATGAGATCCTTTTTTGCCCCAACAGTGCAAGGGTGGCGTGGTGACATGAGGTTGATTGAGGCAGTGGAGGATGTAGCCGCCATTCCGAACATGGACTGGTGCTCGTATGTGCTTGATCGTTTTGACCATACCGTGAATTCATGGAAGAACAACGATAATAAAAGAACAGGGGGCTGCCTAATGTTCTTCCAATTGCTCTACTTTCGCCGGCGGGTTTGGAGAGGTGAACCTGCAAAATCAAGCCTAACCTTAATAAAATATTGGACTTATGACGCGCTGAAGATGCAGAAGAGGGGGGAATGTAGGGCTTACACAGTCCATAGAGGGTTTGGTATAGGGGTATATACGGGATCTTACCAAATACCCGGTCTCCATTAATCAGCAAAAGTCGTTTTATCGGCTCTCGGTTGAAAATCTCAGTATTGAAGAAGCAGTTGCGGTGCTAGAGGCATCTCGTCCAGTTGAGAAATGTACCACTATAACGGATAAAAGGGTCTAGGTGTTTGTCTTTCCCGCTCCTAGATGACTGATGGAGGGTTAAGTTGTCACAGTTTATCAAACAATATTTATAAATCCAACGACAACTAGCAAGTGATAAGTCGGAGTCGATCCATGGGACGATGTGTTTTGGGTTCTAAGTCTATCTATCTCAATTTATGCAAGTGTCACAATAATTGGGGATTTTGGGTTTAAGGTCTAAACTAAATAAAGCAAGTAAATAGCAAGAAAGGTAAACACAAACAATGAAAGTAAAGATGCAAACAAACGAAATAACAAGCACTAGGGTGTCATGGGTTCATAGAGGAAACATGGTATGATCATAGTAATGAATCCGGTAAACGATTGTAGTTATGTTGGGATCGAGTTGATAGCTTTACAACACCTACAACGACTTCATTCTCCTTGTTCAACTATATGCATTGTCTAACAATCCTTGAGTTGATTTATGACTTACAAGTCTTGTTAAAAAGATACAGAATCATGCTAGGTTGTCAATCAAGCATTTCATCAAACATAACATGTGCATAAGTGAAAACACAACATTCAACCATTCATATGAACTCATAAAGTATAGATCTAACCCATGGTTACTCCCATAATCCCTTACCAACCCTAGCAACAAAACTAGTCACTACACATCATGATTAGCATATCATAAATGTTGTCACCAATCTTAACAAGCATAAACATGATAAACAAGTAAAGGAAATAACAAAGGATTAATGAAAGAAGAGATGTACCAACTTGGAAAGTAAAGATGAACATAAATAAATGAGAATCCTTGAATAAAAATGGAGACTTGTCACTTAGTCTTCAAATAAATACCCAAGAGATCCAAATGTAAACTATTGAAAATATAAATAACAATTGTTGAAATATTAATGTGCTTTGTTGAAAGTTAAAGACTAATCTACTCCTAATCTAAGAGAATATTCTAATCTAAGGGCTTAACCTAATCTAAGGAGCTTAATCTCCAAATTATTACAAATGAGGTATATATAGTAGCTACAAGATTAGGGTTGATTAAGAGGTTAAATGACAATTAGATCCCTTAAGGAAGTCCAAAGAGTTGCTAGAGTCAGATAAACTCGTGGGAGTCCTTGCTTGAAAGAAGATCACTCTGCCGGAGAACTCGCTAGAGCTCTAGGGAACTCGTGCGAGTTGGGTTGGGACTCGCTCGAGCTCTAGGAGGGAGGGAGCATCATAACCATCTCAAATATTGCTTTATTGACTAAGGTGTTTAGTCTTAGTCTCCTCTTTGATTCTTGGTCATTGGATACAATAAATTTAGCTTCGAAATGCTCCAATTAAGTAAGGTTAGCGCTCTTCTCCTACCAAAGGCACCAAAACCTCATAGAATAGCAAATTGGAAGCTAAAGACATAAAACGACCCTAATTGTAACACCCCAATTATCCGGCTAAGACAATTGAAGCGTTACCATCTCAGTTTCCCGAGGTAGTGTTTCGGAGATACAATAAAGAAGCCTTTATTATAAATAATGGATTAGCGAATTACATAAATGTAAACAAATGAATAAATGCGAACTATACACATTACAAGTCAACTACCATCTATGTCATCTATACTATGCTACTCGACTCCGAGTCCAAAGTGCGGCCCAAAACCCGATTGCGTCAACAAGAAAAACCTATACTCAACCTGCTCCCCATATGATCGGAAATACCATATGGATCGACAAAGGCCACCCCGGAAATAGGTGACAATTACACAGACAAACAACAAATCAGTTTCAATAAATAATATGAGACACGACATACGAAATATGCTTATGCAACACGACAATGAAATGCATGTGACACAACCTCCAACCACACCACACCGGTACCGAGACACACCCAGACGTACCCACAACCCGGTGACGGCACCGCAGCACCTCCCATCAAAACAGCCGGACCGCAGCCCGTAAAAAGGTACTCCGGACATACTGGTGGTAACGGGTCCGAAAGCGACTCGGATCCCCTGTCAGATGACGTATCTCAACCACACGTGTCCCTCCATAACTCAAGCCATTAATGTGCACATCCCCCTCATAGTGGGAAGCTCCGAGAGGCGACCCGAGCGTGAGACGATCTCCCAACCGCCTCACGTCTCCAAAAGAACGAGTAACACCATCGTACACCGCCAACAACCTCCACAAATACATATAACACGATGTGTATGACCAACGCAATAAATGCAAGATACCATACAATATGTCAATTACCAACTCATCATGATACACAGTCTCAATTACTATATGAATACCTATTCCTCAATATCATCAATGTCACATCGTAATAATGTACTTCCTAATAACATATGAATTACGATAAACACGTTATAATGCAATGCCACTTAATAACGACTCATATGACCATCCAAATACATATATTGAAATCAAGTAGGATTAACTTACCTTTTAGCATAATCCGTAAGCAATCTAATCAAACAATATTCCTCCCTACAAACCGTCACCTAAATAAATACAATTAATACACACAATTACAAACTAATCTAATTACTAATATAATTATATAGTCTTAATATAGTTAATTCAAATCCCGAATCGATTACCCATTATAATAATTAAAAACCGTATTTAAAATTACTACCCAAACCCCAAAGAAAACAGCCCAAACACACGGTTTGAGCCCGTGTGGACAGCCCCCGAAAAACCCCCAAAACAGTCCCAAAAACAGCCTCGAAAACAACCACCTCCACGGCCAACACCACCACACTCACCGTCACCACCACCAGCCATCACTCCAGCCACCACAAGCCACCACAACCACTAGCAGCAACAACAACCAATAACAACAGCGACAACAGTGCAGCAAACACGACAACAGCACCAACCCGACACCCTCACTTTAGACCCCATTTTCTACCACCAAACACCACCCATTCCACCACCCACTACCACCATTATTCTCTCCTCTCCACCCTCGAAAAAACCCACCCAACGTCGCCCTAGATCAATGTAACACCCCCATTTATTTAAGAGCCTTTAGCAAGACATTCCCAAATAAATAGAGCTTTTACCATCTCGGAGTTTCCGAGGTAGTGAATAACAAAGTAAAACAAACCAAAGTACTTTATATAAAAATGATTAAGTTTCAACTTTTAATATTACAATTACTACGCAACGGAAATAAATAAATTACATAAAAATATAGTTCTCGTTGACTAAGTGATCTAGACAGCAACTATGGTCCAACATCTCATGCCTTGCATCCCGCAACTATGGTCCAACATCTCATGCCTTGCATCCCGCAAGCTCCCAAGTCCTCTAACTCAAAAACCTGCCAAGCAAACTGCTCCCCAATAATTGGTTCATCACAAGTGTTCACAAATACACGGTCAACCACGAGGTTGAGTAGGAACTAAACAAACAACATAATTAAAGACAACAATGTTAACACCATAATAATAAATCCAACTCGTTATAAAAATCACAGGTTACGATAGCACCCATAACATTCGTCCGTCCACAACATACTCCAATCACACCCACTCCTCCAAACTCCGTCTTAACGCTTCCTCAGCTCCGAATGTGCACATCTCCCTAGTAGAGAGCCTACTAGAGAAGAGACTCTGAGGGTGGCCAGTGATCAACTGACGCCATAAGGACTAACGGTTGCTTAGATCGGTCCCTTCAATAAACACAAGGACTAGCGGTATATCGGTCCCTTCAAATAACAACCAAGGACTAGCAGTATATCGGTCCCTTCAAATAACAACCAAGGACTAGCGGTATAACGGTCCCTTCAATCAAATCACCATCACCGACTCAACAATATCCAATTTTCGTCATCCTCATTATAACTCCCACATCACAATCATAATATACCAAGAACAATGTATATGTATTCACAAACAAATTCTAATTCCAACATATACAAATTTACCACATATATGTAAACAATTCACAATCATACAAATATGAGTTAAGTAGGATAATCCCTACCTTTTCGCAATAATCCAATAGAGCAACTTCCGACTCAAATATTAACCAAACACGTCTTCCGAACTCGTCACCAAACAAATAATAATTACAATTACGATTCTCGTATAATTAATCTAATCTTTTATTATACGATTCTATAATTTACATACTAAACTATTCGTATTAATTAATCGTACGTATTATTTTATTACGTACTACTATCTACGATTATTACGTACAGAGTATTAAATAAAAGAGTAAATTAGATATTACTCCCTTTTGAAATCAAAATTTTTAAAATTACTCCCTTTTAATTTTTTTTGCTAAAATTACTCCCTTAAGTTGTATTTTTTGCTAAAATTGCTCCCAAACTCACTTTAAGTGACTTATTTTGTCTGTTTTTGAACTTATTTTGTTTGTGACTTAGCCAATCTATACATTGAAAGGTATACCTATGTAGACAAATGTACGGGGAGTTCAAAAACAGAGAAAATAAGTCAACTTAAATTGGAGTTTTGAAACAATTTTAGGGAAAAATGCAACTTAAGGGAGTAATTTTAGCAAAAAATACAACTTAAGGGGGTAATTTTAGAAAACGAATTCAAAAGGGAGTAATTTTAAAAAAAAATGGTTTTAAAAGGGAGTAAAATCTAATTTACTCTAAATAAAATGTCATACTTCATTCCCCTACAATCACCCGTGCCTATACAACCACAACCACTACGACACCCCAGCACTCCCCTGCCGCCACTTCTGCCGCCAGCCCCGACGACCACCAGCACTGCCAACTGCTTCCCCTCACCACCACCATCACGGCCAGCACACAACCTCACCCGAACACCCCTCAGGCTGCCACGAAACTCGCGCCCTACATTCTCTGTTCACGCACAGTATACACAAACTCCCTCCTTCTCTCAACCACCCAACGGCCACCTTAGTCCACCCCTGGCCACGGTGACTCCACCTCCTCACCACAACGACCACAACCATGCTCACCAACACCCTTAACTCCCTCGACAATCTCCTCTCGAATTTTCTCTGCCTTTCGCGACTTTCCGGCCACCAGTGCACCAGCCACCACGTCCGGCCACCACGACACTACCCCCATACGCGCTTCTCCCCCAGGAACACCACCATGCCCTTCGTTCATCCTAATTCCCACCGTACACAAAACTATGCTTGTCTTAAGTCTCGACACAAAATACGGTTTTTCGGTCAACCACCGCGCGAAACACCGATTATAACCACCTGAAACCGTCCCTAGGAGTCGACCCAATCACCACGACCCATCCTTAACAACCCCAGGTCAGACGAGTCAAGTAAGGGGTTCAAAATCCGTCTTTAATCGTGTAATAAGCACCCACAACAATCCCCTTAAAACACCCCTTTCCCGTCGGTTTATGGTGGTCAATGGGGGTCCCCTTATGCTCAGCGTTCAAGCCAAGGCAGCGGCCGGTCATTAGGTGGTCTAGTTCGCAAGTTACATAAATTAATTACAAGACGAGTTATATTACGAGGCGGTTTTATAAAGCTTACCTTGAGGCAAATTGTAACACCCGAGAATTTTATATTTATATTAATAAATTATTTTTATAATTAATTCCGATTTT
>VHZZ01004178.1:20317-35687 GCA_009801015.1 Silene noctiflora | reverse complement strand
TACAAAACACTCATAAATAAGACTACCATTTACACACTACAATCATTAAATAATGGCTGAAGCACGATATGATTAGAGAGATAACACAAGGCAAATAAGCACGATATTATTTACTCATGGGAACAAGCTTGTGGAAAAGCTAGTGCAGCAAGTAATCTCGTTTTCATTATAAGTGACTCAGAGGTAATACAAGGTATAATTACTGACATCAATTAAATCACTAACTATTAATATGTATAAATTAATAGGGTACCAAAATTCAAGCTACCATAGCCAAAAGATTATTTTTCAAATATAAGTTTTTGGTGAAAGAGGTGACCTTTACCATTAAGTTCGCCAATAATACTTGTGTCCACATATCTATGGTTAGATTATGTGTGGTCAAATTTTCTGATATATTTTAAAAGTTTTATGAAGAATAAACATACTAACTAAGTATCTTGCATCCAGATTATTGTGTAATATATCATTGAATGATGCAAATTCCATAGGACGATCAGGAATAACGACATTAGTGGTGGGACTAAAAATAGTTTTTGCAATAAAAACTATTTTATATGGATGTTTGGTTATTCAATACTCTCCTATGTGTTTTGGCTGACATTGAAACTGGTTATGAAACGAAGGTCACCCTCTTTCACTCAAAGACTTATATTAGAAGAATAATCTTTTGGCTATGGTAGCTTGAATTTTGGTACCATGTGAATTTATTCATATTAATAGTTAGTGAGTTAACTGATTAGATAACTGTGAACTGATATATACATATTAATAGTCGATAATTGTAACTTGTATTACCTCTGAGTCAATGATAATGAAATCCCCAAGCTTGCTCCCATGAGTAAATAAATCGTCTTTTGATAAGCAATGATTATTTGGCTGGTGTTATGACTTTATCATATCGTGATTTGTGTCTTCAGCCATTATTTTTTTTTTGCTTCGAGTATTTTTTTTTTTTGTAATGTGTAAATGATAGTCTTATTTATGAGTGCTTTGTAATATATCTCAATCGGTGGTAAAAATATAGTCCTTGCCGTTTTGGAGTGTATTTTAGGATGAATTAAGGAAATGAATATTCATTGTGTTATCACATAAGGATGTAACGTATAATTCTGAATGATTTGTTTGTATTTTCTTCATAGTGGTGCTTTTAGATTACGGTTAAAATTGAGAAAGTGGAGGATTGTTATTCTGATTGTCCTATGTTTATTGAGAATGAATATCCAATGATATTTTGGCTCGGATCAGAGTGAGAATGTGGAATAGTATCCTGAAACAATGTCATCAGGCATTTGTCTATTATAGACATTAGGAATTCAAGCAAAAGTTAAATTAGTAGTGGCTGTTTGCTGTGAGGCTAGTTCAATGACTTGCCTTACTTGGTGTCAGCATTTTGTAATTGTTCCCTTAATGTTGCTATTTTTTTTGTTTGTTTGTTGAGTTCTCTATGATCACAAGTGGTGCTTTGGTGGAGCCTCATTTTAAAGGCTTAATAGCTCGAGTAGCAGGAAACAGGGAAGAGTTAACTAAATGCGTTGGAAGTGGAATTGAAAGATGATTAGTTAAGGTTGTAAAGCTTGCTATACAATTCTGTTTAGAATGTGACAGTTAGGATTAATCGAATTTTACTTTACACTGCTTGGGGACTATTGAATGACGAACACATATCGAGTAAATTTTTGCACGGGATTCCTGTGAGAATGTAGAATCAAAAGCATCGTGTTTTCATCAATTGTCATCTAGATTTTTGTATATTCATGTGCCCTTTGCTGGAATGAACATGTGCTATGCTCGTTGCCATGCCAGTGATGAACTTAGTGAAGCTTAAAGCAATTCCGTTAGCTAGAAGGCAAATATTATGAGTGCGGTTTGGAGCTAAAATAGCGTAACAGATGATTGTTTGCATGTGAGGGGTGCTGATTTTTTTCATTGATATTCTGTCAGCAATGTGTTAAAATGCCTCTGTTTTGCTAATATTATATTTCTTTTGTCAAGTTCTGTAGGATTATAAGAAGTATCTGGTGGAGCGTGAGTTTAAAGGGCTGAAAGAACGTGTTGCAGGGGATAGGGAAGGATTCAGAAAGGTTTCATGCATAAATGCTTCCCTTCCTTTGTCTCATGTATCATCCTTGTCAGAAGATCTTTGCACCACATGTAAGGTAAGCATCTGCATCTGGTCTTGCTTGTAAACATCTCATCGTGACTGATTATTCTCATTGCACAGACTTTTTTTAAGTTGTTTCATGTCGGAAGTGAAGCATGCCTACAATGCAATTTGCTTACTGCAGCTCAGTTCCCTTTTTTGTGAAGTCATTGTACTCTTTCCGCAGCAGTCATTTGTTTACCTTTTATATTCATTGTGAGGAGTATTTTAATCGAAGGTAACAAATGATTGGGACGGAGGGAGTAGCTCATTATACCCAATTCCAACATTTCCTGTGAAGACGTTTTGCTTTTTACATATACAAGATTGATGGAAACTTTACACTGGATTCATAAAAAGCTATGTCTATCACTTGAAAACATCTTTAAATTCACTGCCATTGACATTGAAGATGTCTTCTGAGCCTTGTAAAACCCAAGGCATGTATCAAGCAAAAGAAGCGAGGTGCATGGTGCTAATGGTATTTTGTTATTAGAATGTCAGAATGTCACCTTCGTGTTTAGCCTGTGAAGAAGTCACGCTTGAGGTTCAAAAGGTGTAGTTGTATGCTCTTGAAAGGATGATGATTTCGTGTGTAGAACTTCTCTTGAAGGTGTCACCTGTCACCATTGTACTCGATGGAAAAATATGAGATATATGTGAACGAGACACTGCTTCTTCTACTTAACTCAGCTGGATGACGTAGTTAGTTTTCAATTATTCTGGTCAAGTAGTTTAAACTTTAAAGTTGAAATAAATCAGAAGCTGATACTTCTGCTAATCTATACATTTCCCAAAAGACCAAAGATATGTTTGGATCATTATCACTTATTCCCCCACCTAAGAAAAGGAGATTGACCATTTGACGTTCACTGGGCTCTATCGGTGTTGGTCTGTTGACATACTGATGGAGAGTACCTGTTTCCATCAGTCAATTTCACAAGAGGCCATGTACCAACTCTCTGAGGCCCTAGAAGTGTGGTACGTACTTGGAAAATCTTGTGATTCCTGGAGCTTGGGCTGGTATTATAATCTCTTTTTTTTTTTTTTTTTTTTTTTTTTTTCGCAGGGGGGTCTGTTTCTTTTTTTTTTTTTTTTTTTTTTTTTTTTCATGGGTGTACTTAATCTGATGGTTAAGTCACATTACAATATCTTCTTTTTGAGTCATACAGCCATAATGCTTCCTGCAATTGGTTTGATTCTTCCTTGTACAGTCTGAGGTAATAAGCCTGGTTGTCTTTTGTCCATCAGTGAGAGGCTCTTTGGATGTTGTTTTCAAATTTAATAGACTTCATTCTACTATGTTGGTGGCTCTGATAGTTGATTTGTTATATATAGTGATAATGCTGCTATCTAGTCTTGCTAAGATGGGAATCTGGAAAGTTCTGGGGCAGTACAGAAGATGTTTGGCCTTTTTTTCTCTGATAGGAGACCATTCTAAAGTTAACAGTCAGTCTGGGTTTCCTTCCTTTTTTTTTGCGGGTACATCTAGACCTCTCTTTGATGCTATTGATAGTGGAATTGTTACTCGGTCGTTCTTGGTAAACATTGAAAAGCTATCAAACACCAATCATCCAAAATGTGTGATAAAGACTGTTCGGTTGTTGTTAGATTAAGGTGGGATCTTCTTTTCGCTTATACTGACAAGACTTTGAGTATGACTCACTTGTCTGAGGAATCTGTCATAGAGATATTTGCAGTTTGCTGGTTGGGCAAAGCCTGTGAAGGTTTTAACATTGCAGTATAAAGTGTAATTTTGCGAGAGAATTGCATTGCAAATAAATGTACCATCGGCATTTGAACCATTGTCATCTATCTACAGTTGTGGAAGACTTGTAAATTATTTAAAGATTTTACTGTGTGGGTTTTTCAACTCTTCAACGATGAAAAAGGTTAACAGCAAACTCACTGAAAAATGTCTGCCTTTGCTTGCTTAATTTCTTCACCCTAACAAAGGAAGCCTTAACTTTTCTCATGGGTCGGACAATGGGAGGGTTTGTATTCTGTTGATTTCCAACTCGCCATGAGAATCTTTATAGCATTGATAATTTTGACAATATACTTTCTTCAATCCAATCCAATCTTTCCGTTTGACTTTGCGTGGTCTCCAAGTTCATACTTTGACCATAATTTTTTCACTTATGTATTACGTTTTTTTTCCGTTGTACAAATTTTTGAATGGTTTTTGATTAAAAAAATTGTAAACGTGGTGGTGCCATAATTTATTTTCTCATATGTTTTTAATTCATCTAGGACGAAAGTTTTGAAGCTTTTGATACAAAAAGTGGGAAGGGAAGATTGGATTGTATTGGAGGGGAACATTGTAGTCAGGCTCGCTCTTTCTTTTATTAATATGCATTTGTATGAACTCCTAGAAATGCATGGTTGTGTATCTTCTATCTACTGCAACTGCATGTGCTGCATCATGTCATTTGAATTTATCTAAAGTGGGGAATCTATTATCTTAATTGTTTTCGTGGTGCGGAACATGTAAGATTGGGTACTCTTGATTTTTTTGTACGAGTCATTGAACTTTCTTCACTCTTCGACATGTAGTTTCCTCATAATGGAGAGCAGCAAGTTGTTGTCGGAACGCTTGACCTAAATCAGTGTGTCAAGCTTCCTGATGAGATGGCAGGGATGAAACCACAGGTAACTTGGCATTCTATCTGTCTTCATTTCATTTGTGAGACACTCAGTGCTCAATATGAAACACTAACTTCTGGTTGGTTCTGGTTGGTTCTGGTTTGCATTTGTATCATATAATTTGTTTATTTACTACTTTTTGGGATGATTATTATTTTCGTTTTATCCTTCATTTATGGTGTTTTTCTTTTCTTAGTTTAATCTTGTTAATTCTACTTGCTTGTCTACTTCATTCGAATTCAAAAGGCAGTTAGGGGGTTTTGATTCAGAATGTTGTGCTTGTTTTGTTTTCTCCTATTTTTTTTTAGATAATCGTTTTTTGTTAGAAAACACTTGAAATTGTCGAAGGACATGATGCTTAACCCGTAACATGCCTTCTTCTAGAGGGAAAAGAAACAATTACGGAGTAGTTATAAGCTGCATTTCATTAGAGGCCGTGGGTAACGATTCTCATGTAGCTGGTGAATTTGTTCTTTCTTAATTTGCTCAGGTTTTAAATCTTGATTCCAATATCATGTACATCTGGTGTGGATTCCTGTGTTTAAATTTCTTTTCTACTGCGCGAGTTTATAGAGATGGTGGAAGCATCTACTTAAATTTCATGCCGTTGTACATTTTATTGTCAATGCATGATATTTTTTTTTCTTCGGCCGCAAAATGTTCAAATGCTTGCTTTTCACTGATTTTGTATCTAGTGCTGAAGGAGTGTTTTACTGTTTTGGTTCACAAATGAGGATACTACTTTTCCCCTTTGCAGGGCATTGGAACTGATTTTGCGAGAGCTTACTTGAGTAATGTCTGTGTTGCAAAAGAATTGCACAAAAAGGGTCTCGGTTTTGCACTCATCTCAAAAGCAAAGTCTATTGCTGAACAATGGGGTATTGTCACTGTATATGATGAAAAACTTCGTATTGAACCGTCATTTATCCTAAGGCCTAACCAAGAAAGAAACAATAGCCTAACTTGTAAACACGGAAATTATTTAATATTTAAAATGTAGTATTTTGGGATCATAATATTTTATAATGATGGCAGACATAAATTAAGTTGAGAATTACTTCAATTATGTCTGTCATCTTGAATATCATGTCAAAATGAAGTAATTTGATGCCTGAGCTTGTTCCTCTCAGGGATATCTGATTTGTACATTCATGTTGCTGTTGACAATGAACCGGCAAAGAAGCTATATTACAAGAGTGGTTTTGTGTATGAAAATGCTGAAGCAGCATGGGAAGCCAGGTTTCTGAACAGGCCCAGAAGGCTCCTTCTTTGGTTAGGTTTGCCTCTTCGATACAACTTGTAGATGGTGAAACCAGGTTACTCTCTGTTTTTTATGACTTGTACGTCTTCATCATTGTATATTTGTGTGCTTTTTTTTTTCTTCTTCTTTTTTCTTTTCATTTATTTGTATATTATCAATTTTTATTTTTCAAATTCTCATTATTGGAAGGTCTACCCGACCGACAACTTAAATTAATGTTTTATAAAAAAAAAAAAAAAAAAACTTGTCAACACTTGGCCAATGGAAAATCTCAATTGCTGATCTCTTCACATCCAAAGGGTCCTCTAGAGTCTGGCAGCCTCAACAAATGTAATTATATTCATAATTCAAAATTCTTTCACATTATAAGGGTTTTTTCCGATTTGCGTCCTTGTGCTTTTGTGTTTTCTCATTTGTACCCTGCTTTCTTTTATCCCCAGACCCCATCTATATCCCCGTGCTTTCGTCACTTATTCCCAAACGTGACTTGGCAATATTTTTCCGTCACTTAATCCATTAATCACTTCCCTCCACCATGATCATCCCATTGACCAACCACCATGGCTTACAATTCAGCATCCCAACCACCTCTCCAACACCACCCATTGACCAACCAAAGTTTACCTTGAACCAATTTTGGCATCAAAGAGGAAGTGTATAAAATCAAATAAGGTTGGATTTCCCAAGTGTCATTCCACAGACCAAAAACCAATTCTTGCTGAAAAACAAACTTCAAACTAAACATCAACTCTCTCTGGACCGTCTTTCCAAGTATAAATAATTGAAGGGATGATAGCAAACTATAAATAAACAACAAACTTGTATAATTTCCTTGTAGATTTCATACTAAACAAATACAATTTCATTTCAAATAATACAATGGTAAATCTTTTGCAGTATAGGCAATGTGTAGATACATGATGAAATGAATATAGATTTAACTCCCTAATCTAAAATCGATTAATTACTAATCCATTCGATCCGTATTTCAAATAATATGTAAGGAAATTTTGAAATAAGGGTAGATTGGATGGGAGTGGTATGAGTTGAGAGAGTATCTAAAAAAAATAGTTTGGGACTTACAATTTGGTGAGACAATAAATAATATTTCCATTTTATAATTTGTTAAATAAAAGCTAAACTGGTTTAAGACCATGCTTTAAAGCAGCTTCCCAGACAATATCAATACGATCAACATCAATGGCACCAACTTCGTGATGTGTCCAGCCTTCTAATGAATGTACTACTCCTCCTGCATGACATGCATGTACTACTCCCCTCTCCATTGTATACTGCATTTTCCAGACATTCATTTAAATATTAGAATATTTTTGATTAATAATTGACTATTTTTGATTAATAATTGACTATTTTGTTGGTATAAGGGACACCATGTTAGTTTACTATAGTTGTCGATAGAGTTTGAATTGCACAAGGAACTCCTCATAAAATGTGTTCTATATTGTGAGATCAATATGAATCCAACACACATTAATGTTAGTTACACATAATTGTTAATACTTTAACATACGCCAACTTCATAATTATTTAGTCGGTTTATCTTAATTATTCGTCTTTCATAGTTGATTTAGTTGCTTTATACTCCAATATCATCATCTTAATTCCGTGTCTATTATTCTGCCTACTTCTATTAATTGAAAATTTGAAAATTGTGCACTTCTTATGACTTTAGAAAAAAAATAAAATAAATGTTCACCTCTTGTAGCATTTGTGTTTTAAATCATCTTTTATTGTTCTTTTGGCCATAGTAAGAATTCAAAGGTCGTGTTACAATTATCGACGATTATTTATAATGAAAATGAAAAGTTGGTTAAATTTACCTCACAACTATTAAGGCCTTGGACATCTTGAGGCAGTTTCATGGCAGCTAGATCACCATAAGTACAATCTCGTCTAAAATGCAAAATTGGTGGAACCACAAATTGATGAAAATGTGTCCCTGGTGGTGCCCAACTCTGCTCCCTTGGTGTTATCCATTTTCCAACTATCCATGCCTGTTTTTTATTCAAATCACATTAAATTACATCACAATTTGTACGGACCTATCCTATGGGGTATATAGCTACCATCGACCATTATAAGTATGCATGTTACATGTTTCTACCCGGCTTGAATCCGGACTAAATAGGATGGTCTACCCTAAAAAAACAAACAAGTATGCATGTTAGGTGTTCCTTATATTTATAGCACCAACTCACTGTCATTCTTTGATCTTAAATTCTCTGACTTGTTAATAATGAGACAGGACTGTCTTTATAGTCTTGGTTACGGGTTTAGAGATCGACTTGGGGCTTGAGTTGAAACTGGCTGAGCCTAAAACATGCTTGACTTAGGCTCGGCCACTGTTATAGATTGAGCTCAAACTTTTAATTGAGCTCAATCTGAGTTTCAATCCACTGACTTGAGGAGTTTGTCAAGCGGGCTTAGGCCACTTTAGAAGTACAAGTGCGAAAGTGGTAGGTGTCTCAGATCATACCTTACAGTTCTTTGCGGCATGGTATTTAGTCACTTGTACCAAATACTTTTGGAAATCAACTGGTGCTTCTTTCTGAATTTTCTGAAACCTTTCTGTTGATAGCGTCAACATCTGCAGCAATTTGAGCAAATGAATACAATGCAGCTCGGTATCCGGATATGTAACGTACAAGATGGAATTGAGCAAGTACAAATGCGAAATGATGGGATGACTTACCAAAACACGAACTTGCTTGCGACATAAATAGAGTGCAATGGCTCTTCCAAGTTTAGAGGTTGCTCCGGTTAGAAAGACTTCCTTAACATCATTAGGGATTTGATCAAGAATTACGGCAGCAGTCAATGTGTTTCCATGAACAACACGTACTCTTAGATTAGGGTGTTTGTTTACAAATAGTGTTCCTCCTCCATTTAGTGCCTCATTCTGTTGCCAAAATTACAGTTCATTAGTAAAAAAACAAGTGCGAAAAAGGAAAAAAAAAAAAAAAAAAAAAAAAAAAAAAAAACTATTGGTTGAATCGGTTGTCTTCCATATATCTCGCTGTTATTGAACGTGTACAGCCCTTTACTTAGTTTGAAATCGTAGAAATGTTATCTTGAGATGATGAATAATGAAAGTTACGTTGAGAAGTGGGTTAGACGATACTATGTAACTATATTGACATCAAATAAAGGTATACCTTATTGAGAGCAGCAAGGCTAAGAACCTTGACACCCATCCTATCTGCCTTAAGGATGGCTTGTTCTATTTGCCTGTTGATTCCTTTTGTGGCAAATGGCAAGAAATACTGCCCAACAAATGTAAACAAACAAGCGCAATTCATGAATATATGGCATTAACACAAGAATATTTATAGTCAGAAGACTGTAATAGTTTTACAAACAAATAAAGCCGTATATCATACCTGAAAACCGAATCTTGGTACAACCCAGGTATGATGCAACTTTCCACGGAGGTTGTAGAAGGTGAGGACAAAGGTTTTAGCCCAAGCCCACATAGCGAACATGACTATGAGCGTCCCGGGCCAAACCACAACGAGAAACCACCGGATGGTGTATGGCTGTGATGCAAATGCCCGGAATAACCATGGTACATGCATAGCCGATGTTATGTCCACTATATGTGCTAGGAACACGAAGTCCGGTACTTTGACATTTTTCCCTGCATCATCAAACCGGCCAGAGGATTAAAAATATCAAGAGACGCAAGTAAACTAGTTTCAATTGCATTGTATGAAAACGTTAAAACGTCAAGTAAAGGAAGATTTAACAAATTAGGAGTAGTTTCCTAAAAAAGTGAAAAAGAAAAAGAGTAAAACAAACCTGCATTTAAACTCATCTGTTTCTGGAGATCCCAAGACTTGTCATTCAGAGTATTGCCCAATAGATCGTAAAGTGGCATAAATAGACAGAAATTACAGTCTTTCCCCAAATCATGTAGGCTGTGATATCTGTTTTTTTTCCATAAAAAACACTTGCACATTAATTTTTTTTTCTTTTATATTTAGGTAAGAAACTTGAAAATAAAATAAAATTGCCTTCATAATTCATATTCCATTTAATTCACAATACCTTTTAAAGTCCGACATGTATAATAATTGAGGGTTTTAAAATTCTAACACTTACGAGTATTATTTTGTTTTGCATTTCAAAATGGAGTAAATATATTTGTCCTCGAGACGGAACAAAAGAATAAAATTGGGGCGGTAACGAATTTATGTTGTGAGACATGAAGATCATGATCATTATCGACTGACAAAGTCAAAAATAAATACTTTGTAATATAAATAAGACAAAGAAAGTAAAGGATACATAGTGTTATGTTACTAATATAGAAATTTGGACTTTGTGGATGCAAGTAATTGAGCAATCTTCCATCAACATTTAAGAGGGAGAAATACCAAAAGAATGCTAGACAATCAATTATCACATTCAAAAATCATAGTATACTACAACTTCCACCCACCACCCAATAAATTTAGCGACATTTGATTTTTCTTCAAGAAAAAGTTGGGTATGAATTGGGCATACATAAACTGTTGAAAACACTAACATTAATTTGCAGCTTAATAAAATACAAATAACAAATTCTTATTTAATACCGTTTTAAATTAAGACGACATTTACAGCTGATTGAAATAGGAAAAAGATAAAAGAAAAATTATATAATGTTTTAATTTAAGACGGTATTAAATTAAGATCTATCCGAAAAAACGGTGAGTAAACTTACATAGGAGTATAGATGAGGTATCTAAAGAGAGGAATAGCTTGAAAGAATTTGTGAGAGAAGATCTCAACATTGCAATGACCCATGCATCTTAGAAAATCAAAGGCCAAAACATAGACATAAATCAAGCTAATTGAGCCATATCCCATCAAAATGGATCCCACCAATGGTATTCCTATGATTGGTACCAATAATATATGCTCCAAAAATGTTGCATTCCCAGCTGCATTATTTTAGAATACATACAAACGTCTCCACTTTAGGGTTCCATATAGGGTTACAAACATACATAATAATGCATTAAAATAGAACTAATTAATGATTATTAGGTCATGTGGCCAAATCTTGGGAAATAAACAACTATATTTTGCTAGACAATAACATACGTACAATTTGTTAGGCCAAATACCTAGTGCCTTTTTTTTCCACATTTTAGAGGCTAATAAATATGATCGGTTATTTTTGAATATTTTGCTATTCTGATCTGAATATAACTAAAAATGATAAAGCTAATTTTGATGCTGACGGGTTTGAACCTAGGTCTGAGTAATACCACTCATGACTTTATTGACTAAATTAAAGAGATACTTTCAAATGTAGTTTTCATATGCTTGCCTTATTCTAGACGTTTACCTACAGAAAAAGTTTCAACTAACATTAAAAACATTGTAACAACTAAAAGATGAAAATGATCTTTAAGTTACTTAGATATTTTATAAGATAAAAATGTCATATTTTGTACTGAACACCCCAATAAAGAAACAAGCTTTATTCTTAATACTCCATCCGTCCTAATTTTAATTTACCGTCCTCTCCTTTCTATTATTTTCCAAATTTAATTGCAGTCCTTGTATTTTTCTTTACATTACAGATTATAGATTAAAATGGCTATATTATAACAATTTCATCAATCATTTCAAAGTAAAAAAACACAACTTCATTTTTTTTTGTTGGTTAAAATAAGCATTAAGTGCAAGTTACCTGTAAAGGGTTGAAGCACAGGGGAAGAGTGGTGCATTGAATGGTAAGAATCATAGAGAAATTGTTGATTGTGAAGAAGTCTGTGGATACAATAATATAGAGGTTCTGAAACAAGCATGTGAAGGAGCAGTGCCACAATTAATCCATTTGTATCCCAAACATTTGTCCAATTGATTAAACTTGGGAACTTGTATAACATTAAGGCACCAATAAGAGCTTGAAGAATTATGAAATTGTCCCTACAATCATAAGAAAAGGGAAAAAAAAAATCTACATGTCAAAATAAATAAAAGCAAATCATGGAAGGAAATTAATTTTTATAAAAAAAAAAAAAAAAAAAAAAAAACATAAAAAATGCTAGCTAGAAGAGTAGCAGTGGTGGAGTTACGGGAGGGCTAAAACGGGCGCTTGCCTCCTCTGGATGAATTAAAATTTTATAGTCATTAGTTATAATTTCGAACTTTCCGAATTTCCTTTATACCATCATTTAATTTGCTCGGTTGAACTTTTTCGCCGACGCTAAATTCAAATTCTGACTCTGCCATTACTAGTTAGTTAGTCTTATGGTATATTGGTATGTGATCATTGATTAGTTATGGACTTCCATCATGCATGGAACACCTCTAAGCTTAAATTTTTCTGATGAGGTAGTTACTTCACATGTATGGTGTGTCTAAAAGATTGTATTTTAAGGAAACTACTAGCTTAGGAGTCTCATCATCCTTTCTAAGATCCAAAGTGAAAGAAATTATAAACAATCAACAAATATATATCTTTATTAATAGATTTGAAAATATATTTTTTGTTTCATTTAATATAACTTCTTTTTCTGATAATTTTAATAATTGTCAATTTTTTATACTTTTTCGCGGAGAATATTGTAATTGTAATGGTGAGGAAAATAAGAAATTTATATTGTGTTATTTAAAGAATTATTCAAAAGTTTTAGTAGAAAAAAGTGAAATTTTTATTAATTTAATACATATTTTAATACTTGTCTAAACAAAAAATGTTACGTACCAATCCCATTCATGGTCGATCTGCTTAAAATCAACACCTTGGTGGTTGATTCTTCGTTTATGGCTAAGGAAGTGCATGGTGCAAAAAGTATGCCAAAATTGATGGATACCATATCTTAGAACACACAAGAGTAGAAGATGGAAGCACCATGTATCTCTTATGCTATCTCCTTTCCACCATAGATGTGATAGATGTGCAATAAAGGGTCCATATAGCACATACTACAAACAAAAATATAAATTTGATTTTTGTAAATTAGTTAGAAAGAAATTAAAAAAGAAAAAGAAAAAAAAAGGGTTAATAGAAAGTGATTGCATACCTTGTGAGATCCCAAAAACTCCCATGGCCAATTAGCTAAGGGAGCAACCATCTTTAGTTTTCTTTACGGAAAGTTAGTTGATCGCTTTATCAAATAATTGAGCGAATATAATATGCATGTACTGATGTTTTGTTGTCTTTTTGTGAGTATAGTTAAAACTAATAAAATTCCCGAACACTTTGGCAGAAGCAAGGTTGTGAATCAAATTCTGAGATTTCTAATATGATGGGAAAGGATTTTTTTTTTTCTTTTTTTTTGTAGATACTAAAAGAAGAGAAAGATGGGATTTCTTGCTTTAAAATTTCCAAGTTGCTTTTGGAAAAATGTGCTTAAAACAAGCGTAAAACTTTGTTTGTCGTTGGATATGAGTGAATGAAGAGCAAAAGAGTTTATAAAGGTGACTAAAGGAAGCTCAATAATTAAATGCAAAATGTAGTCCATATAGATTACAGTTAGAGGAAAAATGTCCTAATCATTTAGGGAAATTTTTGGTTGGAAGTGGGGCATCAAGTATTAGCAATATTTTCAAAGGTAGGCTGGCAAAATTTGTGCAAAATCATATGATGTGTAGTCATGTTGCGAGAAATTTGAGTTTAAATTATTAGTTAAGGACACTGCCTCCCAATTAATGCTCCTTTAAAGGTATGGTATGTACAAAGAAATGGGAGAATAACGAAACAATGCAAGATGGAAGTGTAGTAGTGTTCATTGAGTTTTATACGTGTGTTGAATAGGTCAAAACATAAAACTCCTTGAGTAGTAGCTATGGTGTATTATGGATTTGGATGTTTTTTTCTTGCTGACGAGGACGTAAATCAGGTAAGTCACTCGAAAATGACAGGCTCGGAGTATATAATATAAGACATAAATTCAAGTCATAAATACTCCACAAGATTGTTCCTAGAGAGGCTTGAACTTGAGTCCCTTGGAAATTTCAAGGGTATTTTAACCACTAAACTCCACCCTTACGGACATTATGGATTTTGGATGTTATTGAGAGTTAAAGTTTATATTTTACCTTCAGAGTAGATCTCCCTTAAGACGGTGTTACCTTAAGACCGAAAAATGTAACGTTTTAAATTGTAAGTAACCATTTAATGATAAAATGTTATAAATATATTCGTTACTTTTTAACAGAAAACTGATGATAACATTTTATTAGAAAATATTTATACTTTAATTTTAGACGAAAATAGTCCGTATAAAACAAAGATTTGCCTTCTTAGACATGATTGTCTCGATATCTTGGTTCTTTTGTAATCTTAAACGAAATTAAAAACAAATAACATCTTACTCCCTCCGATCCACACCAATGGTAACATGGACCCACTTTTCTCCTCACAAAAAGTGGGTCCATGTTACCATTGGTGTGGATCGGAGGGAGTATCTTTTAAGCATGCGATTATAAAAGGTTAAGGTAAGTGCGAATCCTGCCATGCTCGTACAATACACATATTTGGTCTTAAGGATCAAAGTCCATGACAATGATGAGCTTGATTGTGAACCCCGCGATTATATTAAAATGTGAACAAATAAATGCAATGGAAAAATGTAGAATTTTAAAATTTTTTAAATTAAAAAAATTGCGGAATCGTCAATGTAAAAAAGCAAAGGAGAATGCATGTATAAATGTTTATTTACAATCCAAAATAAACTCCAAGGTATCAAACTTCAAACGAAGTATAAGTGTAATACAAGGGTTGTAAAATAACGAGTCTAGGCTAAACCGGCAAGGTAATCAGTGTAACACCCCCTTCTTACCCGGCCAAGGTTAATCAGGAGATGTCAATATCTCGATTTTCCGAGGCAGTGGAACTACAATTAAGTAACATTTTATATAAATAACATATTTCGTAAATTATAAACAAATGAATAAATAAATGAATACAAGTCGTCGTGACTGCTACAACCTTTCTAATGAACACTATATATACTCGACTCGGTGATCACCAAAACTCATGGCTCATCCCGTCTCCCGCTAGATACCAAATGCAAACCTGTACTCAAACTGTTCCCCATATGATCGAAAATATCATATGGATCAATAAAGGCCACCCCAATTAAAGTAGGTGACAATTAGACACAACCAACATACGTGCTTTTCAATAATACAAATACTCAAGACCCTACACATGAACATGAATATGCAATACCTCAATGAAATGCTCAAGACACAACTCCACTACCAATGTAACACCCCCATACCCGAAGTGCCTTACGAGGCCACCTTAAGTACGGAGATGCTACCATCTCGGTTTCCCGAGGCAATGATATACA
>VHZZ01004176.1:83571-94131 GCA_009801015.1 Silene noctiflora | reverse complement strand
TTTTAACAACGGAGGCTTCAACAACGCCCGTGTTTTGTTTTAACAACGGTTAATAGCCGTTGTTGTAGGCTGTTTTTGTAGTAGTGGTGGAATGTGGTGGTGATACTTGTTGATATTTGAGACGTAAGGCTGTTGGGAGATCGTCTTACGCTTGGGTCGCCTCTTGGAGCTTCCCACTCCAAGAGGGATGTGCACATTAATGGCTTGAGTTATGGAAGGACACGTGAGGTTAATTTACATCGTGCAGGGGATCCGAGTCGCTCTCGGGACGGGTACCACGGGTGTGTCCCGAGTACCTTTTTACGGGCTGTCGTCCGGCTGTTTTGGTGGGCGGTGCTGCGGTGTTGTCACCGGGTTGTGGGTATGTCTGGATGTGTCCCGGTACCAGTATAGTGTTGGTGAAACTGTATCTAATTCATATCATTGACCTGTTGCATTTTTATATAGCGTGTTGTGTCTTATTATCGAAACTGACGTGTTTGGGTTTTGTATAAATAGTCACCTATTTCCTGGGTGGCCTGTGATGATCCATATGATATTTCCTATCATATGAGGAGCAATATATTTACAGGTTTTGTTTGGTGTCACGTGGGAGATTGGACGAGCTTCGGGCGTGGAGTCGAGTGTCACTTCATTACAAGAGTATAGTAGTCATTAGTTGTATCTTTATTTATTCATTCATTCAAGGTTATGTAATCTACTAAATAACTTATTTATGTTAATTGTTTCATAATTGCAACTCTGATTCACCTCGGGAAACCGAGATGGTAACATCCTCCCATTGTCTTGGTCGAGTAAGAAGAGGGTGTTACAAAGTGGTATCAGAATTTTTGAACCTAAACCAAGAACCAAAATAAATCTAGGAGTGTCTAATAAAATGAACCTGACATGAGTACAATAGGAGGCCGGCTTTGGATGAGTAGGCGCCCTCATGTCAAAACTAGTTCATATTGTCTCGGTTGGTCACTGCGTGAGTGGTTATAAGTACAGGTGAACGTTATATGAAATGATATATGCTTGTATGTGTGTTGTGGTTGTTGATAGACTCTTTTACGTGACGTGATCGTTCATGAGATGTATGATACAATGTGAAAGTTGAATGGGTAAAATTATGTATGTAGCCTGTTTTGAAGAGGGTTAGGATGTATTGGTGTGAGGGGCATTAGTCCCGCTCTTGACTTTTATATATATACGTGCTTTGGATTCATTAGCTTTGTCTATGGAATGTGATTAGTAATGATAGTTAGCGGAGTAATCGTGAGTATGAGAATAGTATGCCAACATCGGTAAGTGGGTTGACGTATGAACTAACTCGGGAGGAGCCCCTGGTAGCCAGTGTACCCCCGAACTTTTTCTTTTGATGCAGGGATACCATTATTCGTTTTTGATCGAAAATTTCTAACCGTAAGGAGTCACTTTGATAAGTGCTTAATTTATATATTTTTACCCCTCATTTTAGCTCTAGTTTTCATGTCATTTGGCACTTATCATAGTGTTTTATGAACTAATATGTGTATTCTAGTATCTTTGCTGGTTTTGACACGTTTTGTAGGTACTTATGCTTTTCGGAGCAATAGTCTACTAATTATGCAAGATGGGAGTACAAGGCTAAGTACAAGAGCAAGTTTTGGACTAACATGAGGATGTTGCATGGGTTTTCATGGAGAAAATGATGGATTGAAATATAAAAATGCAAATGAAGTCAATGTGCAAGTCAAGCCCAAAATCCAAGTCCAAATTAGAGTGGAAAACATGGGATTCCAAATGCTCTTAGGATGCCAAAWGAAGGTCTTAAACCGGACAGTTAATCACACAACTAAGCACCAACATTGGATACCATGACTTTAATGCATGAATTTATGAGAAACGGGCTAGAACACCACGTCCCCGATCGGGAACGCAACTCCCTATTCACATCGGTTTATCTTATCTCCTCCTATAAATATTAGGCCTCGTCTATCATTTCTACACACCTCTCACAACACTCCTACATATATTTTCTTAATATTCTCTCTTAGTTTAGTTTAGATTAGTTTAGTTTAGTATTTCATTGTTACATTTCAATCATTCCTTTATCATTTTCCATTTACAATTTCAATTCAATTTAAGTTATTGTTCTTTAAGTCCAAGTTCTTCATTTCCTTTATGTTCTTCATTTCCATTCGGTAATTCTTTTTAGCTTCCATTTTATTTATGTTATTTACATCATAGTTTTTACATTATGTTTGCATTTTCATTTCCGTTTAGCATTTTCATTTGTTATTTCCTTAACATGAGTAGCTAGAATTTCTAGTCTAGGAATTAGGGGAGTCATGCATAATTGATAAATAAAACAAGTTGTTAAATTGGTTAATCACTTATCATTTCTACACATGCTTGATTTGTATTGTTAATCTTAGTTTATTGATCACATTCTAGGATTAAACTTGTTATACATTCTATAAGTCGAGAGGCACGGAAATGTATTAGAACTAACATGTGTAGTAGATCGACCTAGCTCATAGTGAAAGCTTGTTAGGACYCGATTTAAGGCCGATGCTAAAAGTGAAAGCTGGGCGTCGTTAGGCCTAGATGATTATTTGTGTCTACTAGTTTAACAACTATTTAAATATCGATTTGCATGTATGAACCGACCCCCTAGACGACTTTTATTTTATTGTTTGCATTTACATTTTTACTTACATAAATCAATCAACCCCCATATCTTGTGACCGACCAAGGTAAAATTCAGTCCATCACAACTAAGTAGCAACCACCGTACTCCCTGTGGATTCGACCCCTAAATACTACATTTATTTGTTGTACCTAGGGTATTTATTTTTGATAGGGTTGCGACACCTAGTTCACACTCGAACGAGTACGAGTCATTACTAGGCCGAGTACAGTGCACGAGTTGACCAATTTACAGCATCTGGAAAAAATTTATGGAAACTGGGCAGTCGACCGAGTGGAACTTGCACTCGACCGAGTGGATTCGGCACTCGGCCGAGTGCATTACACGGGTAGAAATTTCATAAAGACCACCTTTTTACGTTATCTTATCTTCTTCATTTCTTCACTTTTCCTCATACTTTCAACTCCTAAATTTCTCTAAAAATATCTCCTACACTCCATTCTCTTCATTTGTTGCTTAAATACAAGAATCTTGCTCCATTAATCCTTACTAATTCAACAAAGTAAGTAAATCATCTTTTCTATGTTTTTTCCCAATTTAATTTTGGTTAGATCTACCCCAATTTCTTCAATATTTGTCAATTGTTTGCTTGTTTCTACTAATTCATGGTAATAATTAGTCTTTTACATCATTGTTGTTGTTAAATATCAAATTTTCATGTTAAAATTTGCCCCATATGTGAAGAACTCAAAATTTTGAGTTCTTGAGTTTATAATGTGGTTTTTGTGTTTGTTGATGGGTTTAATTGAACAACAAAGGCCTAACCTTTGTTGTTATGGATGGATCTTGCATTACTTGTAAATATTTTGTCTTAAAAATCCGTCAGAAAATTTCGAAATTAGGGGAGTTCATGCCCAAATTTGATTTTTCATGTGTAAAACTTGGTTTAAATGGTTAATGAGACTACTACCTTCACTAGTAATGTGATACAATGTCTTAGAAATGAAAATCTTGTCTTCAAACTACCCCAAAATTTTAGAGACTCATAGTGTAAGTGGACAAATTGTGATTTTCATCTTAAACATGGTTTAATAGTATCGTAAAGCTACAACCTTTGTGGATGTTATCATAACATGATTTAAACGGATATTTTCGTCTTAAATTTTGACCAAATTCTTGAAACTATCTTGTTAAGTATGAATAAATAGTAAATTTTATGCTCAGAACATGGTTTAATCATTTCATGTCACTTGAAATCCTTGACAATAATCTTTTATGAGTACATACACCAAAAATTTTGTCTTAAATTTGACCAAGAGTCTCGAAATCTTTAATTTACATGACCTCATTTTTGGTTTCCTATACTTGGAACATACTTTAATTGCCTTATGATGCTTCACACTCAATTAATAGTGTGAAGTATTGTTCGGCATTGCTAATGTGACTTCATATCTTCAAAAGTTTCGAAAATGGCTAAGTGTGCATACTAGAAGTTTCACTTATCATGCTTGATTCTTGTTCTAATTGTGTCAAAGACCTTGTAATTGTTGGAGACTTGAATTTTCTTGAATTAGGATAAATGGTTATATAATTTTTGTGAAGGCTACTTTCCTGGAATTACATCATAAGTGAACGTTGTTTGATAAAATTATGGGGAAAACGTGTCATATCCCATCCAATTGTCAAGATTTCTATTTGGGAATGTGAAAATTTACATTCACTTCCAAGTTATCTTTTATTCTTATCCTTATATTCTATGCTTTGTTAAGGAAACTTCTTTTGTAGCATGCCAAGGAATGCGAGAGCAACCCGCGGGAAGCAACCTCAACAACAACCGGAGGCACCACCCACCATCACCGCTTTGGGATACCTGGGGGTATAATTTGAGAGTAAGGCCCACTAGAACACCTTTCTTGTCTTGGCCGGGAGACGGATGACTGCCACTAGGTGTGTGTTGAGGGGCACCTTGGAGGCCCTAGGGATTGAAAGGGAAGTGCACAATATCTTTAGTGTACTTCGGTTGAGGGGCTATATAATCTACCGGAGGTAAGCTACCGCAACCTCACCTTTGAGTTTTTGAGTTCCTTTGTCTATAACAAGGGAGAGCATTCCGTGAGCTTTAGGCTCAAGAACACCCCTTTACACCTCTCTAGTGGCGACTTTGCGGACCGTTTGGGTGTTGGGAGGAGGACCGCTTATATCCATGATAAGGTGGGAAAAATATGAAAGCCACCCGATACTTTGACCTCCTTACCAATGTCCACCGTATTCTTGTGAGCTCAATGAAGGTGAACGATATGGAACATCCCATCTTGAGGATTTTCTTACGCCTTATGACCCACATTCTCTATGGGAGGAACGACCTGAGCAAGCTCAATTCGAGTGAGGTTCTACTTTTGGGTTCCTACCTTAACTTATACCGAGAGGAGCGCTTTACTTTAGCGTCGTGTCAATGGTTATCTTGGCCCTTGATAGGATGACCAAACCGGAGAAATGTTCCCTTGATTGTGGTGCCTTGGTGACTAGGTTAGCCAAGAGTCTCTTGAACTATGAACCGGGGGAGATAGATAAACCTTTGTACGCTACATCTTGATTTGAACTACTTGAAGAGCTTTGGGTGGATTCTGGATGGGAATTAGACCGGTGTTTATGAGTGGAAAGTGGAGGCGGATTGGCATATGAGGCGAATTTGAACTACTCGAGACCGAGCACCTACAAGATGTAGGGTTACCCCGACCTCCGGCTTAACTACCGTGATGAGTATTTGTGTCAGGTCAACAAAACTCAACCATTGGGATGGCTTAACTGTCGTGATGAGTATTTGTGACAGGTCGCCCATCAAATATAAAATAATTTCCGACCAAAGTGAGTCGACTCCCCTCACTCTTACTCTCTCTTATTTTCCACCACATTGATTTCCTCCCAAACCTTTACCCAAATCGCAAAATCCCCCAGATCTTTAACCAAACACTAGAACCGCATAGACCCATCAAAACTCACAGGGTAAATGCTCGAGAAGTAAAGCGCCTATACCATATGCCCTCCCTTTGGGGCAAATTGATTGGGGCACGCTCAGATGATCGACTCGAGTGGCTTGCACGGGTCATAATACTTGCTACTTCATACAAAATGTAAAAATGTACTCCTATAAATACCACTCTATACACCATTCCCTGGTAAGAGACCGATCACTTATAACTTTATCTCTAAAAGTAAGACTAGTGAAGCAACAAGGATCACAGTCTCAATCGAGGTCCTGGATAATATATATTCCAGTACCGGGGAAACATCCCCCCCCCCCCCCCCCCCCCCCCCCCCCCCCCCCCCCTCCCAAAGGCCCTGTTTGTTATGTGTCCATGCATTTTCCGAGACGAGCGGGCTTCAACCCGAGACTTCATTTGAAAGGAAATGGTTCACCGGATCCAGATTTGAGCTACGTTGATTTGATTGTTTTGAACCGAAACACAACCTATTGATAAGAACTCCCTCCATCACATTATTATTGTCTTCTTTTCTATTCTAGGAGGATTTAAGGAAACGAGATAAATTACCAACTTTATCGCTTAAATGAAAGAATAACCGAGGGTCCAATTTTATGATGTTAATGATAGTAGTTAGTTATTAAGGGAGATATTGGATAATTAAAGTTTTTTTACTATATTTAGAAAGGGGACAATAATTTATAGGATAAAACTTTATTTGAGAAGATGAGGATAAAAGTGGGATAGAGAAAGTAATGGGTTGTAATGGAGAAAATCTCGTGTCCCAAAGACAACCCCTCATTTTGGGTGGCATTTTGATTAATTTGGATTTTCGAGCTTTGCCTACAAAATTGAAGTACTCCTTCCGTTCACTTGAATTCGATACGTTTTTGAGTTTGAGAAGTGCATTTTAATTCAATACGTTTCTATTTTAATTAATATAAGGGTAATAAAGTCTAGTCACTTTTCAACCTCTTATTTCATCTACTTTTTCCATTGTGTTTTTTTACTTTACTAATTTTCTTAAATTCTGTGCAGAAAAGCAAATCTATTGAATTCAAGTAAATAGTAAAATGGGGTCATTGTTGTAAATTGTACGTAAAATTCACGATATACCCTTGGAGTTTGACATTTACACGTAATAACCATTTTCTTAACCGGAAAAATTTAAGTGAACATACCTCATGTTCACGGGTTCATAAAATGACGTTTTTTTTTTCTTTAACTTGAACATAATTCCGAGATCTACGATAGAAAAAAAATGCGTCGAGTTTGGAGCTCGTGACCAAGAGATATGGTCATTCAAAGTTTATTCAGTCAAAACAATTTTGACATACAATAACTCCTAGCAACGGGATCAAATACTACAAACGTTTTTGTTAAGTCGCTGTTCTCGGAATGATAATCGATTTGAAAAAAGAATTCACAATTTCAGAACTCGTCAACACGAGTTATGACCATTAAAGTTTTCTGGTTTAAAAAGTGGGTATTTTATGCAAAGTGTCAAATCTTAGGTATTACATAAATTTTCTGTAAATCTTACACAAATTCTCATTGAAGATGGACGCTTTTTCGTCACTTTAAAAAGACATCTCACAAGCTGTAAATGGGAAAGCAAGTGGAAGAATAAGTCGGGGAAGGATTGTGAGAGCTCTTTTTGAAAAGTCGATCACAAGGAGGGATGATAATGGATCCCAAATCATGTCCAGATTCTGGAATCAAGATCCAACGAATCGGATCTGGATCGCAATATTTTGGTCCAATTGATATGGATATGGTTCGGATCTAAATGTGTAGAAACGAATTCGGATATGGATCCATATGATCGTGATCCAGATCCTATCATTAGATGCATTTTATTTATTTTAAAATGGATATTTAAATAAATAAGTTAAGGAAATAGTAAAAACTACTTTGTACTCCCTTCTATTCTAGATAAACTTCCTCATTCCCCCTATGGCCTTATGCACAAGAATTAAGGGGAACACACTACGCCACATATAATTAAATTTCGACCACACAAACAATGTCCCACATACAATTAAATTTGGACCACACAAAACTTTCTTAGAAAAAAAGAAATAGGAAAGCTATTGTGAATTGACGAAAGAGGTAATATAAAGTTTATCTAGAATAGGAGGGAGTATATCTTTTCTTAAATTTCTTTCATAAACTAAGATATGATTTCTTTATCATAACATTTTTCGATACCAAAAAATTATTTGTTATCGTTATGTATTTTATGAAACTTTATTTCGATATCTTTACAACTTTATTTTTACATTTGTATTTTAATACAAAAACAGTATGTTAAGTTGTAGTATAAACCAAAAAAATAATATTTTAATATTTGATATTTTTTTTTTTTTTACCATCATACAGATAAAAGATAGATCGAAATCCATTTTAGATCATGTGGATTTGGATATGGATCTAAGAATTTCAGGCCTGGTGGATTTGGATTCACTATAAGGTCTTGCTTTGATTGAGGGTAAAAGCGGAGAATAAACACCTGAGTAATATGTAATGGCTTTTTCTATGTTTGGTATGCGAGTAATGATTCACCCATGACAAGACCTGTCAAACGGGTCGGGCGGGTTGGGTCCTGGATTGGTTCAGAATACGGGTCAGATAGTTTCTAACGCCTTTTTTTAAGTTTTTTTTTAATTAAAAAAATATTTTTTTAAAACAAAAATTAAAACCTATTTTAGTCATATTCAATGTTTATATTAATTATATTGACATATGTTTGGAAGCAATCCCATTCAATTGTTTACAATACTATAATATATACTAACATACTTGTCACTTAAATCCTAATTAGTAACATGTTCGATATCAATTCATAGAAATCACCAAAAAAAAAAATTCACGCCCAATCCTTCCAAATGCCAACACAGATATTGTTACCAATCAACTCATTGTTAAACTACTCATGTCATCACATAAGCTGTCAACTTGCATCAGTACCTTACTTATTCATATCGCTAGAAATGCCATACTAATCTCATGTAATTCACGAAATTGTTTTCATCTCAACGTATTTCCTTTCATACTTGTACAATTACTTCAGTTCACATATTGACAATGTCTTTAACTGATTATGCAGCATACTTGAAACCATCATAAATATAATTTCATAATACCATTATCCATCCTAGCACAAAGATTACTATCCTCACAACTAGCATTATGCTCAATAACCAAAATTATAAACATGCTTCACAAATTATTCAATCGTCACCCGTGTTCATACGATTCTCATTAGACATTATCATATCCCCCGTTTCAATCATAAATACATCAAACTCATGCCAAGCTCATAACAATCTCCAAATTTCTAACCAAACTATAAACATACTTGACATTTTAAGCCACACAATCGTTCATACTCCTTCTTCCATCAACAACTAATACCATCAAATCTTAGCATCCGAATTCACTTTAGCCATGCAACAACTACTAATGGACTCACATCAATTCGTAACAAAGAATCACAAAACATAGCACTCTAACTACCCACGCTCTTTACTCTTTCCGCGTTATCCCGCTCAAAACTGAGACGGTCAAGGTTTGGAGTGAGGGGCCCTACTCATCCCAAGCCTAATGGGGATCCTAATAGTTTCTTCCCGGGGTTCCTTTTATAAGACACATCCTATGTTTATTAGATTCATTGGTGTTGGCCCTAGGATCATTCGCTCTGATACCACTTTGTAACACCCTCATTTATCCAGGAGTCTTTATCAAGACATTCCCAGATAACTGGGGCTGTTACCATCTCGGTTACCCGAGGTAGTAAATAACAAATTAAACAAACACAAGATACTTTATAATAAATAATGTCAAACTGTCTTTTTATAAAACCAAACTGAACAACTGAATTATTACAGCAGAAGTCTAAACAAAAGTAAAAGTGAATATATGTATCTAGGTGATAACTAGACTCAGTCAGCTACTCGGTCTGCCCTTCTGTATGTCACGCCCAAAGCCTCACAACACAGCAACTTCCAGATCAAACTTTAATACCTGCTATATTGGACTGCTCTCCGTTCAATTGGAGATTATTGAATGGATCAACACATGCCACCCCGAAAATAGGTGACAATTTTGATACAATACACAAACACATCAACCACTGGTTGAGTAGGAATATTAAAAGAAGTATTAATTGCATAAATAACAAAAATACACATGGGAATAATAATCGCAGCATCTGAATTAATAATAATACACCATACGAATGAGTGCTCGGTCTCCTATCTCGCACAGGCCAACCGCCGCCCCTATCAACAAATATGACACATCTCCCTGACACCATGCTCATACCAATCAGCATGTATGACACATCTCCCTGACACCGTGCTCATACCAATATGGTACAACTCCATGTCACCGTACCTACTCATCCATTCTCATCATTTCTCATCATCGCATTCATAACGGCACAACTCCCTGTCACCATACCTTATCTCATACACACTGGCGCATCTTCCTGTCACCATGCCTCATATAACATACAATAAAAATACATACATAAGCACAAGATATAATCATAAACAGTCGCGTAATAGATAAGCTTAAACAATAAATGAATATCACGCATAACCATTATGTCATTCGACTTTGTAATGATTGTCGTTCGACCTCTGCTCAATCCTGTCGTTCGACCACAACTGACTGTCGATCGACCACCACACATGTGTCAATCGACTTTCTCGATAGACCGCCAGTACATCAGTACATCACAACTTACATCTCAATTACGATATTAAACTTTTACAACGATAAGGATGAGTAGGGTATCCCACCTGTAATAAATCCGCGAGTAGAAAATAAGAATGAATTAGGGCTGCTCCTTTATAGAAATCGTCACCTAAACCATTAATATCATAATAGTCAATATCCTTCATCGTTACAAGGACAATAAAAACGAGATCCCCTTTGCCATAGGCCACGGTCACCACC
>VHZZ01004176.1:49526-73652 GCA_009801015.1 Silene noctiflora | reverse complement strand
GTTGGTGGAAAAATAGAGACCTATGGGCTCAAATCGGTTTTGGGCTCAAATCAACTTAAATGAGTCGGAATTCACTAGTTCTTACGTCTAAATGCTACTATACATTTAAGACGGACTTAAATACTACTAATATAAATAATACACTATAAAATTTATATTTTACGAAAATAATATTTAAAATCATAATTGTATTAATTAATTTATCAAAATAGTTTAAAATACGAAATTGATTATTTACGGGTGTTACATACCACATACTCAATCGAGGAACTAGCCTCAGCTTCTTCGTCTTGCGATTCTTCTCTTCTTTCCATCTTTCCTCGTTTGTTTCCATGCTATATTTTCCGTACTCTGTCTTGCCAACTCCGCGGTGCACCTTATCATCAAATTGCTCCACAAATGCATCCAATCTGCATTAAAACACCAAATGGCGGAAGTATCGATATTCTAACATAAACGGCATATAAAATGACATATCAAAGCACAAAACCATCTCAAAAGTAGCTAGGGGAAGGCATAAAAGTGTATCTAAATACGACTCATCAGTTAGAAATTAGAATATCAAATTTAATCAAATTTTAAAGTTTCATAAGTTTAGTATTATTCTTTAGACGCTTATATATAATTTAAAATGATATTGTTATGCCAATTATTCATTGAGTTTTTGAACTTCTAATACTAAAAAGTATCAAATAATATGTATAATCTTACACTTTAATTAACTTAATATTTGTTTCTTTTTCACATTACGTAAACATTTAAATTCTGCTTAATTGTTCAATCATTTACTTTAACATGTGTTTAAGAAAGTTTATTACAACACATCTTATATGGTTGTGTTATTAAGGTTATTAATTAAAGTTTATGAATATAGTGAATGAAATGATCAAAGATAAATATATTATTTATACAAGACAATACTTACAAATTCAAACTGAAATAATTTAACAATAATAATTATCATGATCATATCATAACCAGTATCATAATCATCAATTTTATGAACTATGGTGAATTAATAATACACATTAAACAAGTGTATTAAAATCAAAGATCCACAAAGCCAATAATATGCATTGAAGGATAAACTATAGGGATTATAACGGATACTGCTAGACTTGGATTTAAAGAGAATAAAAATGTTAACTTGGATATATTTATTGACCTAAATTACACAGAAAATTCATAGGAATATTAAGGCAATAACTTGGACAATTTGGACTTAATACCCATAGAGAATTCACAGGATTTTATGAACAAATCAACAACAAAATTAAACTAACCCATAGATGAGGACATGATTAACTTAATCTTACTAACAGATTTCGAACAATTAACCACAATAATCACAAGTTAATTTTCAAGCCTGACAACAACCTACAACAATGCACAAGTTTATGAAGTTGAGAGAAATCTCATGTTTTCATTTATAAACATAAGCTGCTTGAATGTAGCTGTTGAAGGGTCCTTATATTTATAAAGGCCTCTTATGTGAATTACATTTCATCTAAAATCCTACATCCAAATGCCAAGATTTGTCTTAAGAAGAGTACAAAATAATAGCAATATTTTACAACTAAAAATAAGAAAACTGAATTAAAAATAAATCAAACTGGAATAAACAGATCAGACTGAGATGTGGTGTTGTTGGGTTGTTGTGCTGGGTTTTTTTTCTTTACGGTAGTTGCTTATAGGTGAAAAGATGAGGGCGGGGGAGTTAAATGCTCCTCGTCCCTTGTGGTTGTTCCTGGTAGAGTATAACAAAAAGCACATTACAACAGCTTGAACAATGTTAAGCCAAAAGAGGAAAAAACTGCTTTTTTTCTGTCAGCCTCTCGACCTAGTCTGCTTTGAGCTCGATTTATGCCTGAATTTATTAGAAACTAGACTTGGATATCTTATACTTTTTGATAGCTACTTGACCCTACTTTGAGCTGGCCACGGTGGCAACTGGTGGCTTGACTCGGTCTGAAGCCTGTTGACCCCTAATTCTAGCTAGGATTGACCTGAATTATTGGTTGTGACAGTTTGTTGGACTGATGTTATGGCCTGGCTCTTAGCTTCTGCTGCATACATACTTTGAACCTTTACAATTTATTGAACCATTATTCATATAATAATCATGACCATCATCAACTAAAATCAGCCAACACTCATACAGCATGATAAGCGATGAAAACATTCATTTTTATAATACATGTGTAACACCCCGGCCTACACCTAAGGTCGGGAGCGGCCACTTTTGATAGTTCGCCAGGCTGTATCCATCTTCGGTGACACGAATAAAGTGCAATGATATTAGTTTTTTTTTTCCAACTTGTTATGAATATTCACGACATATTCACCCAATTCTATTATAAACTTTTTTTTGGTCTTGTGGAACATATCCCGCTTCTCTTAACGCTCCGTAAATCGTTGCAAAGAAAAAAAATAGTATTGAACTATAAATAGAGTAATTTCCATAGTTACTAAGAAAAACGAAACAAAAAAATGTGTTCTAAATATGAACCCACAAAAGAGGTTTTTTTTTTTCACAAATTCTCATTTAAGACGGACACTATCTGTCAAGTGAAATATATACCAAATCGCCCCAATTGTTGCCTAGAAAAGGGCAAAATTTTTAGTACTTAAACTGTCTTAAGCTATATGTCTTAAGCAAGATTTACTTTTTTTTCCACAAAATCAACGACAATTTTGTAAAAAAACCTAGCCTCCATCCATTAAATTCGGGCCTTCAATCGATAATCAATCGATGGTAAGCCTAAAAAATGTTCCATCTTTCAATCAATGGTACGCATATAGATCATCTAATCAATAAAGTCTCTTTTTTTAGGAGAATCGTTTTTCTATCCTTTATTTCGTGGTTTTTCCAGTTAATCCTAGATTTTATTTTAATTTTAATATAGATAAGTGTAATTCGTTAATATTGCGCCACACAATGCTTTCAGTGAACCCCCAGGATTTAGCGGAAAAGTAAATGACAAACACGTGGCAGAAAACACGGGTTTTTAAAAACTTTTTAATTTAAAACACGCAGTTAAAAACAACAAACAAGTCCAAAACGAAAGCAAACTTAAAGTATTACAAACCATAAGTCTAGTTATCAAGGGGAAAAATTCCAACAAATTACATATTTAAAGTGAGTCAAAGCAACGTAAAGGGTAATGTCAGTGAAACTCGACACTCGCTAGCTCACACAAGTCTTCACCCCAAGTAGCACCAACTATCACCTATCATTCATGAAAACATGAATGCCACAGTCAGTGGGGGAGTAACTCAAGGTTCTCTCAGCCATATTATATCAAAACAAACATAACTAAGAACGTAATTAAGACAAACCCTAGCGAATACAAGATATAGTTAACTTGAATAGAAAAAACAAGAATAAAAATGGTCATACATGTCAACATGGCAAGATATGGCACGGAGGAATAATAGGTGAACATGTCATAGCATACTGTTGATACCTCATTTCTGCACCTCCCGCCAAGCAACCAGTGATGATTGGACCGCATGTTTAATATACGGAGCGACAAGTGGTAGCTCATAAAGTTGTGTCAACCCCTTAGTCGTCATTTACGTGTCGATACAGTCGTTTTGGAAGAAATTAGAGTACATTTGGAGTCCGGGTAAAAAACCATCTTCATTTTATAACCCGTCTTAAAACCGAGTCGAAATATACTAGAGCGTTATTCCTAAAATATTATTTTAAGTGTTTAAATCTCGAAAATATATTTTATTGCGGAATAAGGAAGCCTACATCTTCCCTAATTCATATACAAAGCGCGAAAATCTTTCTTGCTGAGGAAGAAGGGCCTCAGGAGAGGACGTAGTGGGTATTGCGACTCTTGGAAAGGTTGCAGTGCCTGTTGCGTCTCTTCCTGGGCTGGTTTTCGTCAGTTTCCAGAATATTTCCGAATTCTTTCCAAATCTTATCTTTTCCTAAATTTTAGCCTCGTGATTAGTATAAATAGAAGCCTTTGCATTCTAAGAGTTTTGCTATTGCTATTGATGCCTACGTGCTTGATCACTCGACCACGTAAGCCCAAATCCTTTTGGGTACTAGTCTCGTTGCATGACTGGCCAATTTGACCAGCTCCACCTAATCAACTCAATCAACATTGTTTCTAAATTCCTTTTTTAAGGGCACCTTTTGTTAGCACTAAATCGAGTTGAGCAACCACTAAACGACAACTTAGTTAACCTCGCTTCGTGAAACATGTGGGCGTAAATCCATCTTAATCTTTTTTTATTTTTGTATTATAATTTATTTAAGAGTTTATATTATAAGCATGCTCAAAACCATCTTCAAAACATGTTTTAAAACCTGTTTTTGACGAATCAGCAGAGAATGATCGTTGAGAAGAATCGCATCCGCGTATGCGCCTTCTAGAATAGTCACAGCAACTGATGCGCCTCCTCCAGAGGCTCTTTGTCTATTGCTGCTCTTCTTCTTTTTCCTCCTCGATTATCTGGTGCTCGTCTTTTTTTTCTCTTATTTTCTTCATATTTTAGAGTTTCTTAAATTGATTTTATAAAATCCTTTTCGACATAAATCTTTTATAATCCAATATTTGCGGTTTTTCGTCACTTATTCAAACCCGTATTTTAAAGGTTCGATTCTTCCATATCGAATCGTTAAAATTCGCCTTTTTGTACATAATTCGTTTTACTTTTATGACGTTCTTTAGTACATATAATTTGTCTAAATCACTTCCTCTCGAGTTGTATACTAATAATCCATCTAAATTAACCAACGAACATTAACAACCCACGGGTCTGACTTTCACAGTCAGAACCCAATTCAAGAACAGGCGCACAGATTTATGCGCCTCTTCTAGAGGACGCAGCAGATGCTACGCCTGTTCTGGGTTGGTTTCTGCCTTCGATCTCTTCTTGTTTCGACGTAGTATTTCTAATTAGGTTTCTAATCGACTATTATTCTGATTATCACCCTAATTCAACGTATTTAATTATTTATTTTTATTTTATTTTCTTTAATTCCCTTTGGAGCGTCTTTATAACGTAAATTCAATAATACCCATTGTAATTTATTTCGTTGTAATTAATTATTTACTTTTCTTATATGATTTATTTATTTGGCTTTTTCATATGTAAATGAATGTAAATTCTTCACTTCGACCCAACTGGATGCTAACTTATATGCTCAACCGACTTAGTCTATATTCACATGCTAGGTTCAATCTATTAGATGTTACATTGCATGCATATAATCAACAACACATCAACTATAAATGACTTCCCTGATCGTTAGTAGAGGCCGCTATCGAGGCGGGCGGGGTTAGGTGTTCAAATAAAAACTTCCTAATGCGTACCCTCACCCCTTACTCAAATATCTGTGAGCATCCGTGTTCATTGGCATCGCGAGAGTCATTCTAGACATAGAATACTAAGGGTAATGAATTTCTTAGTGTTCATGTTACTACTTTGTGTCATGACATGGCATGAAGTGTTCGAAGTGTTCCAATTTACCACAGAAATTGGCGGCGACTCCACAAATGCAGACTTGTTCAAACCATTCACCGTTTCAATGCCTTTCAAATCGGTAACGGCCATGCGTGCTTTGTTCACCAAAGCTCCGTGGGAGAAGTGTCGACGCCTCAAAATCATAACACGCAGGTGTGCGCGACGCGGTTGGCTTGGTACACAGTTTGGCAACTCCGCTGGGGATGATACACTTGGACTAAGTCTGGGGTTACCTAGGGTGAAACTTGAACAAGGTTGGGGATAGTTTATATAAGACAGTTGTTGATTTTCATTACTCAATCTTCTAAGATCGTTTTATCTGGCCTTCTTAGGCTTTTAACCAAACCAATTCGACCAATCATCCCGTCTCGATAGCGCAAATTCTTATTTGTTCTTAGTGGATGGATAACGATTAACGTCAACCACACCGCGATGCTTACTCATGTTTGTATCAAAGGCTTTCACTACTCGAGCGAATGGAATTAGGAGCCGACCATACTCATGTTTGGCACCGACCTTTCCGCAGACCAGGGTTTGATAGCTTGGTGTGGCAACCACCCTTTTAAACCAAAATTCGTTACTTGCAATCAGCATACCATTATAATGCCTGTTTGTATGTATATTTGCTAAGTTTTTTCCCGAATCAATCACGTGTCTAAATATCACATTTGTAAACCAAATAATGTCAATTTTCCTGTAAATAAAATTCATTTTCAATCTTTTCAAAAATGAAAGACTATTTGTAAACCATATAATGCGAAATTTTCTATAATCAAAATTGCAATTTTCAAAATGTATTTCAAAAAAAAAAATTCAAAAAAAAAATCAAAACAAAATAAACGTTTTTAAAAAAAATAAAAATTCTTTCCAAAAAATGTAAATATGTAAATTCACCGGGCTGAATTAGAGTCAAAATTCAAACCGAGTCATTTCTTAGTCAAAATTACGTCGGGTTATAAACCCGTTTTCCCTTACGTTTTGGGTCATTCAAATTCGAGTCAAGTCCAAAGGTGTTACGCCGTCATTTTGGACCCCCTATCCCAATTCAGTTAGGATCTAAACATTCCCGACACATCGAGTCATACTGTGATACAACAAATTTCTGAGTATAGAGTACTCGGTCGAGTGGATGGTACTCGACCGAGTGTGTCATCTAATGTTTTGAGCCAGGCTTCTGACATAATGACACTCGACCGAGTATGGGGGTACTTGGTCGAGTATCGCGTACTCAGTCGAGTATGTCAGGAAATCGACCGAGTGTCGAGTATATCAGGTACTCGATCGAGTGTCGAGTGCCCGGTTTGGTATATTATTATCGCGCGGTTTTGATTAAAATGATTAGAGGAATATATAATACGTGTTAATAAGTTTCCAAATCATTTTCACAAAACTCAACGACGCTCTAAATCTCCTCTTATCATCTTCATCATCTCCAAGCAAGGGTTGGTCGATCGTAAGTCCTTATATCTCATTTTCCCTGTTGATTCCGTTGGTAAGTCTCTGCATTTTCTTAATCAGTTTATGGTTGTTAATTAGATATGATGTAAACCGTAATTTAGGTTGGGTTAGGGGGTAGAGATTGATTGTGTTGTTTGTGATTAGTATTATTTTATTACCGTTGTTGTAGGTGACGATGAGTTACTCATTGTTCATTTGTTTAATTGGTTGCGGTATAACGGATTGTGAAAAGGTAGGGTTTACCTACTCAGTTGATTGCTTAATTGGAATAAGATGTGATTGTGACGGTTTACTGTTGTTATTATTATGATTGAGATTATTGTGTTTTATTATTGGATGTTGTTGTGGGACTCTTTTCGGAAGATGGTTCCAACCCCATGTTCGCCTCTTGTGGCTCCCATCACAAGAGGGATGTGCACATTAATGATCTGGATTCGCTCAATGCGATGAGCGGGGATTTGGTGGTAAGGTTGTGGTCCCCACTAGCGGTGTGGATTCCTGTTGCCATGGGAAATCTGGCAAGGCTACACACGTTGGTGTGTAGTCGGTTACTGGTTACTATGAAGTTTGGAGGATGGTTACTACAGTTTGAAATGGATTATGTATTGGTTGGTATTTTCTATGATTGTTACATTGGTTATGCAGTTGATTGACCCCGTTTTTGTTTTCAAATCTGTGTTGATCCATTCGGGGATGGTGAGCAGTTCATTTATCAGGTAATGGATGTTTATGTAGTTTGCGGGACATGGACGGGGCAGAGTCACCACTTGTGTTGCAGTTTAGCTTCCCCTGAGTTTAGATGTAATCACTTTATAGTTTTTTTGTACGCTTTTGAGTTTTGAGACTTGTATTTCCGTATACATTAAAGTTGTTTATTAAACTTGTTTCATTATGCTAACTATGATGCATACTACCTTGGGAAACCGAGATGGTAGAACCTTTATACTTCGGGGTAGTCCTTGTTAAGGTACCTTGGTGTATGGGGGGGGGGGGGTTACAAAGTGGTATCAGAACGACGATTTTGGAACCTAAAATCAATGAACAAAATGAACATAGGGTGTCTAAATAAAATGAACCCGGGTAGGAGTTTTTTGGAGTTACTGCAAAGGTTTGGGAGACGTCCTAAGACCGTAATTTGGCCCTTAAAACTTCGAGCCGGTCACTACGGGGTGTGTCTAGAGGATCGTTGTATGTATGTTTCCTTATGAGTATTTTGGGTGGAAGTGTGGTGATTTGAATTGATGAATGTGGAGTAACATGTATTTTTAATGTGTTATAGAGTGATAGGAGGCATGCTTTGGTGTTTATTGTTTGGCTTTTGGTTACTTAGTAACATGTGAAGTAGCAATGTTGGTATATGTATGTTGTTAAGGTAAAGGGGTATATCGATTTTAGTATGACTCGACCGAGTGTGGTAGGGAACTCGACCGAGTCCTTCGCACTCGATCGAGTCCTTCGCACTCGACCGAGTGTGGGTATGTGTGTATTGTGGCAGAAGCTAATGGAAGTTGGTAACTCAATCGAGTATGCCGAATACTCGACCGAGTAGGTCGTACTCGACCGAGTACATCATGTACTCGACCGAGTACATTTTTATGTGATTTCCAGTGAGATCTCGGAGTGTTAGCACTCGACCGAGTATGAAAGGGACTCAACCGAGTGGCTCATACTCGACCGAGTATCTTCGGGTACTCGACCGAGTACCTCTTTGGGAGGTTGTTTTATTCTGAGTCGTAGGCTATGTGCTTACGTTTGTCTTGGGTCTTAAAGCATTCTTTTACATATGTGTTAATCCTGATGCGTAAGTTACCAGATTCTATGGCATGAAGAGTACCACCTTATGATGGGTATGAGTTTGGTGGGGGAGGACACGTGGTTATACGTGGTTTTGATGGATAGTGGAAAGAGGAAGTGAAGTTGATGAGTTGATCGAGGCAAGGAGCAGATTTTGTGAGGTATGGTGGGTGATATAGTCATGGGCTTGAGTAATGTAGTGATAAGCGTATATGGTTGAGTGGAGATGTGAGTGGTAATGTATGTCTGAGGAATGCGAGAATGAAAAGTTTGAAATGGGGGATGTGAATTGTGGTAAATTGGGATATGTGGGGATTTCTGAAGGGAGATGATTATGACTATGTTGGTTGAGGATATGTGTAATGGAAGGCCGTGATAGAAAATGGAAAAGAATGGTGTTTAGTGAGCTTAGACCGATGGATCCTGCAATGTGGATTTGTATGTAGTGGTTGTGTTTAGGAATTTGGATTATTAAGAGGTGAGCCTAGTGGGTAGTTCTTTGGGAAGGTAACGGTATGAGATGAATTATGGTTTATGGAGATATTAAGGAAACGTGTAATTGATTAAAGAGTAATCCTTGAAAGTGTGGACTTATTGGTGCTGAGTATGAGTGAGTAGCATGTGGAGAGAGACTACAGATACGAAGGAATGAGAAGTTGCTGATACGAATTAATGGAATTTGAGTTTTGAAGGCATGAGAAAGTAACCGGATTACTAAAGAGTTGGGTAATAGGAGTAATGAGTTGAGTGGATTATGGGTGTTGTCAAGTGCAATGGGACAAGAACAGCGGTAGTAAGTTGAATGAATGTTCACAAAAGTTATGGGACATGAAAGTAAGGAATCATGGAGATGTATGGTACTATCATGAGTGTGTGAGTTAATGGTTATATAAGAATTTCAGGATAACATGACAGTCATGAGTTTTGAGGAATTAAGGGAATAAGAAGTTGGTAGAGTATTTGCATGGTATGAGACTTTGGTAGTAAGTTAATGGAGTAGGATGATCACGGACAGAATTAGTATGGATATTGGGATAATATGGTTAATATGGTTAATGGAGTTTGCTATAGGGAATTGGTATTCATGGTTGCGAGGGAGCATAAGGTGTTGGTGGAGATAGAGAGCGTTGGTCGGAAGTTGAGTATTGGTTATATGATCACATTGATCAAGTGGTGGTATGCGTATTGGAAAAAGGTGTTATGAAGGGCATATGAGTTTAACGTCGTGTGAGAGATATCTATTATCAAGTGGTAACTTACGTGATCGGGATTGGCTAGTTAGATTTGATTATGGGTCTATGATATGTGTAAGTGATTGTGTGAGGTTCTGACCTCATAAGTAGTGGTATGGTATGATATTCATAAAGTTGTTATATGGTTATTCCGTGTAATATGTGGTATTTTGTGATCCAGTAAGATGATCGAAAAAGGGTAATGGGTGGTTGGATGAGTCGTGAGATGATCGTTGTGTCGGGACTCTGTTTATTGATAATGTGGTTGTTTTGTTCCGGGTTGCGAACCGGGCACAGTAATCCATTTGCGATGCGGGTACTTTCGCGCTGCGGTGCAGCTGTTGGTGGCGGTGTTGCGATGCCGTTATCGGTTGTGGTGGAGTAGGCGGGATACTTGTGAGACAGGTTTTGAAAGAGTATGTCAGTTTAGTATGGGCATATATATTATTGTTTTGTTTACTGCTATTTCCTGTGATTTTCGGCTTGTGGGTGAAAGTAGAGTATAATATGGAAGAAAGTTGCACATGTGGTCGTTGTTGTCATAGTTGAGGCATCTGTTGGCATAGTTGTGGCATGTAATTGGTGAAGCATGTGCGTACTGAGCTGAAAGCTGCAGGTGGTTCATAATCTTCATTGGGGAAGTAAGTATGGAGAGTTGGGAGTTAGTATCATGTTAAGTTATGGACGAGTTTGGCAACAGTAAAAAGAGAGATTTGAGGATCTAGTGTATATGTAACAATTGTGGATCGTGAGTTATGATTGTGGGGATAAGTGCGTGTATAGAGAAGAATGTGGTCGTGAGTTAGATGGTGTGCAGAATGATTAGGGGTATGAGAGCTTTTAAAGAGAGAGGGCCTTGGATATGGGACTAGTTATCGGTGTGGAAGTAATAGTCGGTTGTCAGTAACATGAGATGGTAATAATGGGAAGGAATAGCTAAGGAAATTGTACTAGTTGGGTTATGAGGACGTAACGTTTATCTTAAGAGTAGTAGGATGCGACAAAGAAAGTTCGATGGTTATGCATGTTGCATTATATTTGGAAGGTTTGAGTCTTGGTGTAGAATAAGGATGGACTTGTGGTTAATATTATTAAAGGTAATGGCGGTGCTTATAGTAGTATGTGTGGTTATGGAGTAAGGTTGTAGGTAGGTATGGTTGCAATAGTTTTGACGGTTTTGGGTGGTGACGATTATGAGTGTGAGTAAACTTCGAAGACGAATTTCATTTTAAGGTTGGTAGAATGTAACATTTATTTTTGGTAGTCGTTCTCGCTTGAGGGATTATATTGGTGGAATTAGATACGACAATTCTATGGTTGATGCTATGTTGCGAGCTGCATTGTTGAGGTAGGCGTTGTTGGGGGAGTTAGTGTCGAAGATGGAGGATGCGAGTTGAGTGGTGTTGGATGATGGAGTGGTAGGTGTACATGTTATGCAGGTATGAGTATGAACTTCAAAGACGAAGTTCGTTTTTAAGGAGGGAAGACTGTAATACCACAAATTTCTGAGTATAGAGTACTCGGACGAGTGGATGGTACTCGACCGAGTGTGTCATCGAGTGTTTTGAGTCAGGCTTCTGACATAAGGGCACTCGACCGAGTATGGGGGTACTCGGTCGAGTATGTTAGGTAATCGACCGAGTGTCGAGTATGTTAGGTACTCGACCGAGTGTCGAGTACCCGGACTGGTATATTATTATCGCACAGTTTTGATTAAAATGATTGGAGGAATATATAATACGTCTTAATCGGTTTCCAAATCATTTTCACAAAACTCAACAACGCTCTAAATCTCCTCTAACCATCTTCATCATCTCCAAGCAAGGGTTGGTCGATCGTGAGTCCTTGTATCTCGTTTTCCCCGTCGATTCCTTTGGTAAGTCTCTAGCATTTTCTTAATCAGTTTATGGTTGTTTATTAGATATGATGCAAACCGTAATTTGGGTTAGGTTGGGGTTAGAGATTGATTGTGTTGGTTGTGATTAGTATTATTTGATTACCGTTGTTGTAGGTGATGATGTGTTACTCGTTGTGCATTTGTTTGATTGGCTGCAGTATAACGGATTGTGAAAAGGTAGGGTTTCCCTACTCAGTTGATTGCATAATTGGAATAAGACGTGATTGTGACGGTTTACTGTTGTTATTATTATGATTGAGATTATTGTGTTTTATTATTGGATGTTGTTGTGGGACCATTTTCGGAAGATGGTTCCAACTCCATGTTCGCCTCTTGTGGCACCCGTCACAAGGGGGATGTGCACATTAATGATCTGGGTTCACTCATTGCGATGAGCGGGGATTTGGTGGTAAGGCTGCGGTCCCCACTGGCGGTGTGTGTGGATGAGGGAAATCGCCCACGGGAAAGCCTTTATTTCATAAAAACATTTTAGTCTTTTGAAAAGAGTCGCCACTAAATTTTAAATGGAAATTAGAAACCAAATTAGAGATTTTAGGTCCTTTTGAGATTACGTGTTGGGAAGCTTGATTAATTTCATTAATTAACACCCAACTCCGCCCGTCACAATAACGGTCTCTACTAAGCAAAGCAATGGCTATTTGGCTATGTATCACATGCGAATATGCAATCGTTGTTTAAACCCTAACATGTGAATGTCATTCTATGTCGATTTAATGCACATTTAACTTGTCGAGTTATTTTAGCATGTGAATGTTCATTTTAACTATTCTAGTAAAAAGTAAACATCCAAAAGAAAGATTAGAGAATTCTTACTCTAGCGGCGCCCGCAATAATTGTTAGTTCATAGCAATGAATATGATAAAGCTAATAAACAAACAAGCACATAATATTGCAAACGAACGAGCCAACAAACAAGACGGAAAACCGTGCCCTTAGGACACGATTCCTGAGGCCTCATGGTCTCACGTGGGTCATCCCTGGCCTAATCTAGGTCAAGTCCGGTTTCATTCAAGTGACATGTGATAATTCAAAGCATACGATAGACAATTAAGCATATAAACAAACTAATTATTTCATAAATAGTTAAACATGCTTAAGACAAAGAAGAGGGACTAAATTAATGTCTAAAACTGCCCCTAAATCATATAATGACATATTAATTCATCTCATAAATAAACTTATCAAGTAACTCATGAAAATTGATTAAACATGCTAGACGGTTTCAATTAATTCTTAATTAAAACAAATAGAACCAAACATGCAAAATTCTAACATGTAAGACAGATTAAGCATACATAAAATTAGACCAATTATAGCCTAATGAACACGTGATACACATAGAACACACACGACATACGTATCAAAATAGATCGACGCAAACAATTCTAATTTACGCGATTTCATGCAATTCTAATTAATTAATTAATCTAATTAATGAAACAAGCATGTGAAACAAATCATATGAGTCAAATTAAACACATTAATAAGACCATAAAACCTAAACATGAGACATAGTAGCAAATAAGTCGATCTTTTAATCTAATTATTTCATAACTAGTCTAAACATGCGAAATAATTGAACAAACACGATAATTAAATAAAACATGTTAAACAAATCAAATAGCATGATTAAATAATTAAAGATACAAACTTTGACATATCAAAACAGCCCTAATCATAGATCTTATCATACCATGCTCAAAGTATTCTAATTCAAATAAGAACGAATTAAATTAACAAATAAAACAATTAAACACGTCATAAACAATACGATATTAACAATAAGACGATCTATCCTACAGAAAACAAATCCACACACGTAGAAATAGCCATCCATCGGCACACGTACAAATAATATCCCATTCTACTTCATTCAATATTAACAAAATAATAAAAACATGAATTAAATATGAACAAAACGATAAAAACGATAAATAATTAAAAACTATGAAAGAGACGAAATAGGAAGGAAAGGGAAGGGATTTTTGCACCCTCAACTTACATGTATCATTGATCAATATCCTAGGTCGTAATCGAATGTAAGTTTTTATCCCGAGGGGCCGTCGTCAACGTAAACAATTGAATTTGAAAACTTGAAGCACGAGTATCACGTTCGAAATACCCGATATGAGCAGCCAACTTTGAATGCTCACCACGACTTCGTTTCTTAACTAAAACGAGATGTGAAAGATGGTATGGAAACTAGAAAGTATGAATTTTGTGAATATGTAAAAATATCAGAAGGTTTGATATGATTTTAGCACGAAAAACGAGGTAGAAGAAGCAGAAACACGAAAACAGAATTGGATGCTCTGCTTTCGTGCGCCTGTTTCGAACCCTTATCTAGGGTTTTTTTGCAGGTTTATGAGTGTGTAGGTGTTGGTTAATTGTAGGGGATTCTAATAGGTTCTAAGGGTTGTTAATGGTCGTAGTATATGGGTATTTATAAGGATAGAATTAGGGTTTGAAGTAGGGTATTCGGTTTTGGACTGTTTGTGTTTGTATAGGGTTTGAGCACGGTTTTAGGGAAGATTCACTAGGTTTATGGCTAGTTTTTGTTAGTTTACTTAGGGGTAAAGGTAGCATAGTTTATGTAGGTAAGTATGGAGGCTTGGAATGGAGGAAATTGAGTCCAAATAGGGCTCGAAAACTGCTGCCAAAACAGAGCACGAGGGCTGCTTATGCGCGTGTTTGTGGGCTGCTTTGTGTAAGGTTTTTGGACGGGTTTGGATGGTCGCTCTGCTGGGGTTTATGGGTGGATATGTGGGCTAGATATTGGTGGTTTGGGTGGGCTAGATAGGGGTAAGATTGGAGGTGTTTGGATTGTGCAAAGGAGTCGGGTTTGAGGGTTGTGTTAAGCACGGGTTAGGGGCTGGTTTGGTTGGGACTGGTTTGGGGTTGAAATTGGGTCGGGTCAAGGGGGTTCGAAGCTGGGCTAAGAGGTTGGGTAGGTAGTTGGATCAGCCTGTTCGAAATTCGTGCCAATTCGTCAAGAAAACGGGCTTAAAAATCGAGTTAAAATCGAGCTTTAAATCGCTTGTTTATCGAGTTTTCAACTCGTTTCTTGAAACTTAAGAAATTCGATTTTTCAAATGAAATTTCAAAATTTGAATAAAATAAATATTTTATTTTCAATAAAATAAATATTATAAATAAAATGAATTCAAATTAAATGTATAAAATGAATTTGAAACGAATTAATTTAAATTTCATTTAAATTAAAAGAAACGAACAAAACATTTAAAAATATCATTAATAAAATATTTCATCGACAACGTCCCTTTTACATCGTAAAACGAACGCAAATAACGATATGACCAACTTTGAAGTACATGTTGTCCTATCATCATCGGGTGTTTGACGGGTTTTCTATTAACGCCAGTATCGACAGATACGGGTATCTACAGTGTAGATTACCTGTTGCGATGAGAAATCTGGCAGGGCTACACACCTTGGTGTGTAGTCGGTTACTGGTTACTATGGAGTTTGGAGGATGGTTACTACAGTTTGGAATGGATTGTGTATTATTGGCTCGTATTTCTATGATTGTTATATTGGTTATGCAGTTGACTGACCCCGTTTTTGTTTTCAAAACTGTGGTGATCCATTCGGGGATGGTGAGCAGTTCATTTAGCAGGTAATGGATGTTTATGTAGTTCGCGGGACATGGACGGGGCAGAGTCACCACTTGTTTTGTAGTTTATCTTCCGCCGAGTTTAGATACAATCACTTTACGGTTTTGTTGTACGCTTTTGAGTTTTAAGACTTGTATTTACGTATACATTAAAGTTGTTTACTAAACTTGTTTCATTATGCTAACTATGATGCATACTATCTCGGGAAACCGATATGGTAGAACCTTTATACATAGGAGTAGTCCTTGTTAAGGTACCTTGGTGTATGGAGGTGTTACACATATACAGAAAGACTCAAAAGGTTTCACATTTCATGTCTTTCTTATTTTTTCAAAACCGTCTTTTGAAAATATTCCAGGAGACACGCTCAAGGTATCTACACATACATCCGAGCCTAGAGTCAAGTCCGTCTTAAACACATGTCACGTCCAAATGGCGTCGCCTCATCTTCAATCCCGTCAATAAGGCCATTTGTCCAAACGTCACTCCATCAAAATCAACACTTGAGTCTAAAGTCAAAGTCAACACCGTGAGTTCAAACACGAGAAGTCACTCACGACATTTCAAGAACTCACAAGTTCAAGTCTAGTTGTCTCATATGGCCTATATGTCGCCAATTTAGATGTGTAGCCGTCGCTTATCGCATTAGTTTGCGTGATCCCATGCCAAATCAAGTTGTAACGAACGTCATTTTCTTCTCGGTAGAAATTCTGCGATTTCCACAAAAGTGTTCTAAGAAGTTTATCTGTCATCCTGTCAGTCGTCGAAGGACTAAGTTATGCAATCATGAAATTTCACGTCACTGTCGAAGACTTGAGCACTCATGTCGTCAATGTGGAGAACCAAATGGCCATAATGAAACCCTCTTCATCTTCTCGTACCCCAAAGCCGAGTCATAGCTGTGAAACATCTAGGTCCAACATGACTCGTCCATCTAAGCAAGCCAATGAAGATAAAGGAGCCAACCTCTTTGAAATTCCACCTAGAAGGCCAAGACAAGTTCCTAGGACATTCACTGACCTTGGAACTACATATGAAATGGCTTTACCAAGACTGGTTTCCCAGGGAAAACTCCATCCAATCGGTCCAACACCAGACCTTGAAAGGATATTGCCTAGATGGAAAGACAATTCATATTGTTAGTACCATCAAGGTAGGGGACATGAGACGTAAGAATGCTTTTGTTTAAATCATATCGTCCAAGATATGATCGAAAATGGCAAGTTACCATATCCTCCTCTTATTGATCAATTCAGGAAGATCGGCCCTCTTGGGTCTAACATCATCAAACAAGACCAGGAATCGTTCTTAGTCTTTTCTCACCTTTTCACTCCTTTCGGTGATGAATAAATCAATGTCCTCAAAGACAATGATATCCAGAGTGGAACACTTATGTATTCTGCCGCCATCAACAATAAAGTTTCCAAACTAGAGGGAGCCATCAAGTGGAAGGGAAATTTGTTACCTTTGAAAAAGAGCGTGCTGAAATGGGTAAGAAATTTGATACTCAACCACTGGGAAATGGAGGGGGTGTTCATACAATCCCTCAACCTAGAACTCTCTTGGAAAAAAACAAATGAATAACTTATCCCTAGTTCTTCTCATGCCTCACATCCATCTTATCCAAGGGTCAAAATCGCCAAAGACAACCTTATGGAGCCTTCATCGAAGAACCTAAGAAGCCGTCTAAGGTCGTTCACCAGTTTAGGCATACCTTATGCCTTAGATTTAGAAAAATTGTCCTCTCTAAGTCTCCTACAACCCTTCGGTCCAACCCCGAATCCTAAGTTAAAAAACGTAACCCGATTTTGGGATGACAATTCATATTGTCAATACCATAGGGGAAGAGGACATAATGTCGAGAATTGCTACAAATTTAAGCATGTCTTACAAGATGGAATCGAGGATGGCAGAATTTATGTCTCTCTCCTAGCTAGCTCAAACACAGAAACCAAGCAGTGTTATAAGGAGTTGAATCATTCAGATAATCAAGATAATGAGCACTCCACCAATAATTTGGTGAAAAGGAAAACCAATTGACAAATGCTCGATCAATCGGGGGAGGGGAGATTAGTCGAACATGTCATTAACTGCCTTAACCCAAATTATGCATCTCGTTTGAAAGGTTGTGACATTCAACCCATTGAGAAATTATCGATAGAGATCGCACGCATTGACGAGGTCATCCTCTCAAAGTCTCCCAACAAAAAGGGTACACCTCCTAGGAAACTTACCGACACTGGTATTACTTATGTCGATGCCCTTCAGAGACTCGTGAAACAATAGAAGTTGAAGCCCATAGGGTCTACACCCGATCCAATACCCGAAAAGAAGACCCGGTTCTGGGACAGTATTGCCTATTGCCAATATTATAAAGGTAATGGACACGATACCGAGATTTGATATAACCTCAAGCATGTGATCCAGGTTATGATTAATAGTGGGAAACTGCTTCTCTCAGCTTTTAACTAGCAAGATAGCTTAGTCAATCCTCATTGATATACCGTTCTAGCAAAGAAATAAATCTTCCTCGACTGTTCTCTTCCCGTCATTCCAATCAATAAAGACGGGATGCTCAAATGGTTCAACGATCAAGACCAGACATTCAAGCCACCAAATGCCGAAAGAGAATCCTTCGAAGATAACAGTGATGATTAGAAGTCTGGATCTATGATCGAGTCAGAGTCTACGTCCGAGTCTTAGGCTTTCTTTCCCATATTTTTTCTAGTGCTTGTCTTTCTTAATTTACATTCCTAGTGACAACCTGGGGGTTGTCTCGCGAGTCACGTATCTTCTCGAGTCTAAGTTAAATTTATTCATCGTTTCAATAAAAGCACAACTTTTAATCCATATACTCCTCTCTTCTACTTTTTTCCTATTCCATGTGACGACAAGAATTGATTTGAGACATTTTAAAACGAATGACCAAACATGCCGAGTCAATGTGAGTACACTTAAACCATGTTCCATTCAGAGTGGTGGAGAACCTGAAATTCCGTATTCTTTCCTTACCTATTCCATGCATGGCAATAGAAACCTCATTGTAACCCAGTTTAGGACAAGCATATCTCAATAGATTCTAGGACGAATCCAGGTTGTCTTCCTTGTTAATGATTCATGACGGAAGACAAGCCCATTCCCCACAATACACAACCCGTTTACTAAAGACCGGCCCATTCCAAATAAAAGGTGTTAATCTGACCCAAATCCATGATAGCAAAACATCATCAAATTTAAGGCAAATCCAAAAGCCACAAGCCAAAAAAAAGGCTTAATCAAGAAGAGAAATTGATGCCAATATCCGATGTCAAAGTTATTTTCAAAGGGCCAAAAAAGATGGATCCTGAAACGTGCAAGATAGTTCCCGTACCAATAATCTGAGTCCAATCAAGAACAACCCTGAAATCAAATGTCGAAGCCTGAAATCAAATGCCGAAGTCTAAAGAGAAATCCTGAAATCAGATGCCACAAGTCAATAGCCGAACCTCAGTTATGAAGATGTCAAATGATCAGCTACCACTGCCATATAGCCTTTCTACATCCTAAGTCCTTCTCGAGACCATTATAGAGAGTTAGTAAGGAATTTTGAGAATCCTCTCAAACTCGTCGAGTATATACCCATCCTTTAGGGCCAAAACATGAAAATCTGAACCCGCTCAATTAACCTACCCATTTTTTATGCTCAGATCTATACTTGGCCAGACTCTCGGGATAAACGTTTCTCGATTCGACATGAGATAAGCGTTTCGCATCCAAGACTCGATCGACGGAACGGAAGTCGAGTACCCTGAATTCGCCAGAATGGCACGAAAGAGGCGTAAATAGAATGAGATAACCAAATCTTGGCAGAATGGCACGAGAGAGGCGTAAACAATTCAAGCAAGTACGTAAGGCATATATACTAACATTTCTATTAGAAAACAACATGCCCAATAATAAATGAGAGCCCACACACATGACTCAAATGACCAATAAGTGCAAACATGGTAAACAATGATGAACAATCCAAAAACCGGTATTAAACATGTCACTGAGACTTAGTTAAGGTTATTTAATACTAAACAAGTGCTAACATACCATACATAAGTATTAGACCCAAGGTTAAGAAGCATACCCAACAAGAAACCCAAACCCCAATTTCAAACACCAAGTTTGGAACTCGACTACAACAAGGGTCAACTTCAAACGGTCATAACATGATTTCTAGACATGATAATTTCAAACACCAAGTCTGTCGTATTATCGGGTACCACTTTGTTGCACGACATTTCCTGCAGTTTCCCAAAGTCGATTTCTACCAATTTTTCATCCCAAATTTCTCCGAATCATACATGTAACAACAATGATACCTAATACAAACTACAAGAATGTAATTATCACACATCTTGATGGATTCAAGCACAAGATTTGGTTCGAAATCAAACAATTAAAACATCCAAAATCACAACTTTACCCAATTGATAACAATTGCAACAACATGCTTAATATTCTACACGCACAGGTTCAAGACAATTCCAAACAACAAATTTCCAAATAAGAAACGTGTATAAACATGTAAAGTTACCAACTTTAACAATAAAAAAGACTAAACTTTAACAATTAAAGCACCTAATTTGATATAATACCGAGTAACTTATCACTGTAAATGTCCGCGTCGGGATCTTCTAAGTTCTCCCCAAAACACAAATTCAAAGTAAAAAGTTAGTATACTTCAACCCTAGAAACACGGAGTTGAAGGAAAACTAAGAAAAGATGAACCTTTCTTACTTTGAAAGAAAGAGGGCGAGAAGAGGAAGAATTTGACGCGAAAATAGGACGACTTGGTGGAGAAATGAGAGACCTATGCAAGCTTTAAGCTCTTATGTGAAGATAATGCTTAATGGATATGTAAGATGAGAAATTTCAGATTTTTGTGAAAATTAAGGAAGAAGTGTGAGGGTTTTCCACACAATAGGAACTCTAAAAGAGCCCAAAAGGCTTAACTTGGCCCAACAACCAATTTGACTCAGTTCCCACTCAAATTCGGTGTAGAACATGATTCTAGGCTCTATTTGAGCAAGCTGACGACGGTTTTCACCCAACTATGCTAAAATGCGATTTTTTTATAAAATAAGCCAAATAAAATAATAAAATAACTATTTAATCTAGAATTTCCAGAACAGGAATTTCGTGGGTGTTACACTTTCAATGCATACAAGTTATATGTCAACAATTGTGGAACCACTAAGAGGTATTTTTCCTTTTACAACACTAAATCGAAGGATCCCCTCAAAAGGTGCATGAAGATAGCAATACGAGGACAAATCGAAGTGTCAGATCATGGTTGCAGATCCCTTGGTTAAAAGAAATTTATTTTTCTTTGGCTTTTAATAGATTCGTTTTCGATAATAGATATTCTTTGTAAGTGTCGTATGACGTTTTATTAATGAATTGTTCGTCTATTTCAACAAAAAAAAAATTAACAACAATTTTCCTTCCCTCGCCAATGTAAGGCCTCGTTTGGTTGATACGGGAATTAAATTGATGTGCTAATTTGCAATGCACTGGAGTTTAATTCTTACATTAAAATTCACGGGAATTATAATAATCCGTTTGGTTGCCATGTTGGATTTTTATTTTCTTAGGAAATTCCAATAACCATGGGGGGTAGGTAGTTAAATTTCCCATGATGTAACCAAACAACCTCTAAAAATCTCAATTCACGGGATTTTAGAATTCTCATGAATTGAGTAAGCAACTAAACTAAATAGTATAAAAGCAAAGTCATCCACGTTCTCCTTACAATTAATTACTCCCTTTCACAATTAATCTCTTAATTTTTAATACTCTCTTAGATTTCAGTCATCAAAATATAAAACCCTACATTATACTCCATTTGCTTGCATAAATACTACTAATCAAGATGAACAAACGAAAAGAAAAAAAATTACAAATTTCTAATCTGAACATCCAATAATTACAATTAATCAGTAAAAAAAAAATTAAAAAAAAATAAAAAAAAAGCAATGACTCAGCAGTCATCATCCCCAATCCTTAATATCACCAATTACTAATACTAATATTATTAATACAATTACCAATACAAAAATTACAAATTTAATTACAAGCACTGCAATGTCACCGCATCCTCACTTATATATGAAAAATGATTTAAAATGGATAAAAATATAGATGTATTTTCCTCCTATAAAATCATTGTATAGTATTAGTATCAGAATATTACCAATAATTTTAATAACCATATTAACAACAACATTAATTGTTAGGACACATTTGATTGATGATGACATGCCTTCCCTAATAGTGTTTCTAAGTGTTCATTTCAGGACTTCCCAAAGCTTATCCTCTTGTCCAGATTTGTTGATCAAGCTGCCCAAGAGTTGTTACTTCTTGAGTCACTAATGTAAGAGTAAGAGAATGCAGTCCTAAGCAACAGTCTGTGTAATGGTCTGAAAGAGTGTTGCTCAAAGCAACAGTCTTTCAGACTGTTACTCCTGATCGTGTCTCTTGAAGAACTTTGAAGTCTTGAATTTCAAAATATCTTTCTTTCAAATCGAATTTCTACCTTAAGTAGTTAACATTTCTGAGTATTTTGAAATTAAAGAAAGATGGTTTTAAGAAATGGAATATTCCATTAGCATCTTTAAATGTCCTTACTTAAAATGGTAAAAAACTTTTTGGCTTTGGAAAAAATAAATCTTCTCTCTTTCCAAATTTGTTTTTTTAAAGAGTCCCCTTTCTTGAGCCTTGTAAACTGATTTCTTTTATATTTAAGGACAATTTTAGAGCACCTTTCCTTCTCTCCTTTTTGAAATATAAAAAGCCCTTATTTGTACTTACTTTGAATAGTCAACTACTTTAGTTTTCTAGCAAAAGTCTTGATCCTCAAAAYCCTAATTCTTTCCATCTATAAAAGGAGCACTCTTCTTCATTCTTTCCTTAAGACTTTTTCTGAGAATCTTTCAAAGTATTTTGCAAAAATTGTTTTAAGAACTCAACACGTTTTCTTTGCAAAATTATTCTAAGTCTTCAAGAGTCACAGTCTTCACTACTGTTACTTTGTATTGTCTTCTCTTACTTAAAATTGTTTGATCTTGAAGTTGTCCTCCTCAATTCTTTCTAAGAATCAGTTTGAGGAAACTTGATCTTGTAATATCTTCTAAGTTAGAGTGTAAAGTTCTTAGACGGAGTGGTCTTCGAACTAGTGTCGCAACCGGAGTAGGTTGTTGGTCCTTTTTATTATAAGGGTTCAAGTAGTCGGAGTAGATCACTTAAACTAATCAATAAAAAGAAGATTGGACGTAGGCCCTTAGAGTGTTGGCCGAACCAATTCAAAATCGTTGTGTTGATCTCTCTTTACTTTTATTCCGCTGCAATTTACTTTCTTGTTCTTCATTTACGTTCTCTTTAGCAACAGTCCTGAATACTGTTACTTTCGGTCTGCTGYTATTCTTCTATTGCTAAGACATATAAGTAACAGTCAGAACTACTGTTGTTTTCAGATTACGTTGAAAATTTTTAAATAGTACCTAATTCACCCCCTCCCCTCCCCTCCCCTCTTAGGTTCTGGGAATCCTAAACCCTTCATTAATAAAATTAAAATAAATGGTCGGTATTAAAGAGTTTATGAGTAAAAGGTTCACATAAATAATTTTTGAATACGTGTTAAAATTACAAGAGAAAATATCAGAAATCTTTTTTTAGGATTCATAATTATTAGAACAGAATTAAAAAAGGCCAGAAAAGTGATTTCATAAAAAAAAAAAAACAAAGTGGGAAAAAAAAGTGTTAATGGATACAAAATATGACGTAAAGAATGGAAAAATAATACAAAATATGTTCATCAAAAATTTTCATTGATGACATTTTTAATAGATCGGTCACTAGTTTTACAAAATTCAGTAGCTTATAAGCAAAACTTCGCATAAATAAATTTTGAAATAAAGTGATAATTAAATAAGTTAAAGTTCTAAAAAATAACAATTAGAGAAATTATTATAATTATAATAAAAAGGGAAAAAAGTAATTCCTTTGAAAAATATATACATGATGGAAAAACATATCAATTTTAAAACAAGCATATACCATAATATTGATGTAAAGTGGCGGAGTATCGTCTACAATAGTCAGAAATCATCTACAAAATCCATACGTTACCTTTTTTTTGGAATCCTTATAATTGACACCTCATCCATGAAGATCAAATAATTGATTGGAGTTTTGGAGGTGATAACTTTCATGGACGCAATGAATGAAGCGTAATGGGTCATTTTCTAGGTCTAGGGCGGGTTATAATGATTGATAATATATGGTGATGAGTGATATGATGGAGACGATAGATGAGGGTACTGATCAGTTTAATCAGATGGAGCCGGGTCGGAGAGCGATAAGTGATGATAATTCAAATTTGAAGGAGGGTGATGAAGATGAGTAGAAGTGATTTGGGTTATTTTTATAGAAGAAAAGAGAAATTAGGGTAAAAGATGGACGGAAGTGATATAAAAACAAAATTTCTAAAGATCGCCCCTCTTTTACTCATCTCGCCCCTAAAATTCGTTTTTTTTTCCAATTTTGCCCTTGGCTAGAAAACATTAAGTTAAAT
>VHZZ01004172.1:71245-82778 GCA_009801015.1 Silene noctiflora | reverse complement strand
AGGACTCTCAGCCGGTCGGCAGACCCACAGCCGGCCCACCGGCTGGGAGTACCTCCTACGTATTTCAGAATTTTTAACATATGACATGGTTTCCGACTTAATTTCCTAGCATGAATCCAACGGAAAGAACACGTAAACTTGGCATAATATCAGCATCCAACATTTCTCAGCATAAACATGTGAACATAATACAAAGGAATTCATTTCTTAGACAACAAAACGTATAAAATCCATCGAAACATGTGAAATGCGTCGATCTCAGGTTTTCAACACATAACTCAACCAAACCAACAACATTCATGCTCAAAATCCACTAAAAACAGAATATGAACATAACATTCACCAAAGGAACAAACTTGAAGTATTAAAAGAGAAATTTGCATATTAACAACCAAAAATCACACACGATCCCATGTATCGTCGAGGAACCCTTCAATGTTACCTCTTGCTTCCTAAACTTCGTGAATTTCCTCAACAATGAAGGAGTCGGCCTCGGGATCCTCTAGGTCTTCACCTAAACACAATGCAAAAGACATTAAGGTGAGAATTTCACCATAAAAAGAGGCATATCATTTCGAAATTCTGGAAGAATGGGACGAAAACTGAGACTTTTATACATACAAAGATGAGGGACGAGAAAAGGAAGAGATTGGCGCAAGAATCAGTTAAAACGGATGAGAATTGAGGATTTTACGTCCGTCTTAATCTTGAAGGATGGGTAACAATGAAGTATTTTTGGAGAAAGAAAGTTGCTGGAAAAATGAAGGGGTTGATGGAAAGTTTATGAGGGAATTAGGGAAAATAAGGGTTTTATATGGGCTTAAGGCATATTAGGCCCAACTTGACTTATTGAGTCGGAATTGTTCATTTATCGTCTCAATGCTACTATACAATTAAGACGGATCTAAATAGTAATAATATAAATAAATATTATAAGATTCTACATTTTATGAAAATAATTTTAAAATCATATTTGCCGTAATTAATTTATTAAAATAATTTAAGATATAAATTAATCATTCTCGGGTGTTACAATTGGTGAACCCGGATGTCCTAGACTTTCCATTATCTTAGTTAATCGTATTTTATTTGCTTGTAATTGGATTCTTTCCTTGTTCTAGTCATAGCTTATATTTAGTCTTTATTCAATTGCTTGCTAGAACTAAACTAGGAACAAACAATCGATTTAAGGTCAAATCCCGTCCTTTGGGTTCTACCCTTGCAATAATACGACGATCGCTCGTTCGCTTGCGAGGTTTACAAATGATAAAGCTTCACATCATCACAGCACTAGGTCACCCTTTTACTAAGTCACAAGCTATTGTAAGCACAATATTCATACTAACTTATCCCTACTTGAATACGTATCTAAGCATCCCTCATAACCTATTTCTCACATGCTAAATCACAACTACGATAGAAGGAAAACATGCACGTCAATAAAGCTTCTCATTACTGTAACGACATTATACTATCATAACTTCGAGAAACATGTACTACATGTCACTAAACATGAATTCCTATTGCACAACTCATTGCATCCAATCATCCAAAACACAAGTCACATCCATACATAAGTTCTATCCATTATTTATCTCATAAGGCATTCATACGATAGCCATTTCCCTAATTCCATTCACTTTTGCTTTTACGTACCTTTCAATTATCCATCATGTATCAAGATTTCAATTTCTATCTTAAGGCAAAAAAAGACTATTTAAAACACAACCTATTCGCATCTACCCCACTCGTTTAATCTCTCAAGGTAACCGGTTCAAAACTGAGAGGGCCAAAAGTTTGGTATGAGGGGCCCTACTCATCCCAAGCTTTTAGGGGGCTCTTAGCAGTTCCTACTCGGGTTCATTTTTATTACACATCCTATGTTCATTATTATTCATTTGTTTAGGCCTGAGGATCGTTCTCTCTGATACCACTTTGTAACACCCCCATTTATACAAGAGCCTGTACTAGGTCTTCTCGGATTATTGAGAGTGTTACCATCCCGGAATAACCGAGGTAGTAGATAATCAAAGTGAATGAAACACAGTACTTAATTAAATTATAAAGTTTATTACATCAATACTTAAAGTACTAAACAGCGGAATTTAAAAATACAACTAATGACTTCTAAAAAAGTGATCTATTTCTTTGTTGGTCCATCCGAATCTTCACGCCATCCCATGCTCTTAACTGTCTCATCTGTCACTTGTCAATTATGCTCCCCATTATGGATCATCACAGGCGTTTAAACGAATACACAGTCAACCTCATGGCTGAGTAGGATAAATAATCAACAATTAACAAATATGCAAAATGTATGAGTATGCAGTTGCCATGACCTTCTACTGAGCTCATCAACCCGAAACACCCACCCGCCAATCCCTGGCCGGGTATACCTCGATCAAAATTAAGAAACCAGCTTAACAGCTGAGGTTATCCGGAGACAGGTCTGCAGAACCAGCCCGGGCCTTTTAAATCACAATTGCAGATATCCAACCGATATCAAACTGATATCCATCCTAACATGCATATGCCATGCTCATGAATGCATAATCAAATCATATTTAAATTATAAACCAAACCGGTAACAAGTGCATAGACCGATCTCATGAATATAACAATAATTCACAACTCAACACATGCCATAGCTCATGTAATAATGCACTCATCAAGACATAGCATCAAAACTGAACAATTATAAGGAATAAGAGATTAATTATCTTACCTCGTAGCTCAGCAAAATCAGTTTAGCAAATCCAACAAGAATTAGAAATATTCCACTTCAAACCGTCACCGAAAACAATTAATAATAATATACGATTACTAATCACATCCTATCACATATTATTATTATATAATTATAATTCTTTAATTATATATTACGTAGCTTCATTAATTAAACTCGATAACTAACCAATCAATTACTAACGATAACTTAATTATATTTATTACTTATAATATAACATCATTAGCATACGTAAATTACGTAAATTAAGTCTGTCTTAATTATCCATAACTGAGTACGATCAACTACGTAACATTATTAATTACTTATAAACGAATTATGGTTTACATTACGATGTGTTACTAATAATTAACGTATGTACAAAAAAACTAATTATATAAACTAAACCGGAAATACGTAAATTAATTAATTAAATAATTTAAATCGCCGACGAAAATCTTATTAAACTAATCACTCCGTCACAAAACACTCACGAACTCCCTTCTCTACCCGCGGCCAAAACTTGAAAAACAGCACCCATATGGCCACCTATTCACACCAGCCACCCATGGTCCAACCACCTGCCACCACGGCAGACCTGCCAACCATCAAGCTCCATGTCCACGCCTCATCACCACCTCAAACACCACTCCCCTCAACACGGTGTAGAAGTCCCTCACAAACACTCAAACCCAACACCCAAAACAACCTTTACAGCCACCACACCGATGTCCCACGCCACCTCCGGCCACCACCATTGTCAACTCTGACTCACGGTGGTTGCAGGGATAGTCTCAACTTCCCCTCATTGCCACCACACAAACCACCAACACCGTCATAAGACGGTTCCACCAGCGTGATTCTCTTCCCCTGTTTTCGCATATACCAGCCACTACTGCCAAAAACCACCATCATTAACCCCCACGTCAACTCCCCCATGATCGACCCTCCCCCAACAACTACCCTAAACCAACCCCAAGTCAAGTCGGGTTGAGAAAACGGGTCAATTCGCAGAGCCAACCTGTTTTCGCACTACACTGCCACAGCCACCACGGTGGCGCAATTCGCCACCACCGACCACCACTCCTCATCAGAGTGGTCGACTAAACCCCAGAAACCACCTCCCACCAAGCCAGGTTAGTCGAACCTCCTAACCATGGGTCAAAACCGACTAGAATGTTCCCCCCCTTCACCCGTGTCTGCCTGCTTCACACCCAAACCACCACCACCACGGTGGTCGACACTGGTCAGGGATGGGTCAGGGTCATCAAGGGTGGTCCCTACTTAGCCTAGGGTCTGGGTCAGGTTTGTAGAGTCAGTCTAGGTCTAGGTTTGGTCGAGTCTAAGGTAGGTACGCGTTAACTAGAAATGAAACGATAAAGCGATAATATAAATCGTACCTTGAATGATTTCCGTCTCAAAATCCTAGTTTTTCTTCCTCTATCTCTCCTTACCAAATTTCAAAATTACTAAGTGAAAATGGTGTTTGAATGGTCGGGTAGGTGAATATCTAATAGCTTTGTAATCGTCACCCATTTGGTTCAAAGAATCGTTGATTCTTATACCTCGAAAAAGAATACATTCACGCCTCGTAAATACTTGAAATTAACCTCGTAACATACGATCTTCCTCATTGATTCTACACGGTTGAACCCCTTTCCCGTTACCGTCTCATTATCATATTTATTTGTCGGGCTTGTTACGCAAATCATAATACGAATTAAATATAATTATATATATATGTATATGTATATATATATATATATATATATATATATATTATTAATATCATAATTTAATAAAAATATAATTAGGATAACTAATATATGAATTCGTCCAAATTGTAAATTATTTGATATTACTAGTTTTATTATTATTATTATAAGAAATATTTATAGTAAATAAGAATTAAATATAAAACAAGAAATAAATATAAAATAGGAATAGAATTAATTATAAATTAAATATTATAAATCGAGAGAAATATAAAATAATATCATTTTAAGAAATAGCTATAAAATACGAAACAACTATTAAAACGTGATTCACGAAATAATAATAGTATATATATATAAAGGCTTAAATAAACAATTCATTTTGAAATACATTTATAAAGACGTAGTTTGACTTGCGTTGACCATCGCTAAAATACGGGGTATTACAGTTCTTAAGGCGATCAGTAAATTCATTACTTAAGTATTCTCTACCATGATCTAATCGTAATGTTTTGATCTTCTTATTTAATTGGTTTTCTACTTCATTATGAAATTCCTTGAACTTTTCGAAAGCTTCACTTTTATACCTCATTAAGTAAACAAAACCATATCTACTCATGTCATCGGTAAAAGTAATGAAGTAATCATAATTGCCTCTTGTAGTGACTGTCATCGGGCCACATACAACCGTATGTATTAAACCCAATAAATCACTAGCTCGAGATCGTTTTCCTAGAAAAGATGATCGAGTCATCTTGCCAAGGAGACAAGATTCGCATATGCCAAATTATTCATAATAAAAAGGTTTAATAACACCAGTCGACACTAGTCTTTTAATGCGTTTCTCGTTTATATATCCTAATCGACAATGCCATAAATAATATTGATCGGGATCACCTGTTTTGAGTCTTTTATTCTCTAWATGATAAACATCGTTGGAAGTGTCCAGAATATAAATACCATTAATAGAAACAGCTTGGCTATACACTATATCATTAAGTGAAAAAGTACAACATTTGTCTTTAATTACAAAATGAAAACCTTMTGCGTCKAACACAGATACCRATATTATATTCCGAGACAAAGTTGGTACAAAATAACAATTATTTAAAGACAACTGTAATCCTGAAGCTAAATTAAGTACATATGTCCCTACGGAAACGRSAGCTACTTTAGATCYRTTMCCCATCYGCAGATCCACATCACCCTTGTTTAGCATCTTTACGCTTTTTAGGCCCTGAAAATGATTACATAGGTGAGAACCACAACCAGTATCTAATACCCAAGTTGTAGTAGTAGCGTAATTTATGTCTATCATAAAAGATTCGGATGAGAAATTACATGTAGGCTTCACAACGCCAGCTTTGATGTCATCCAAATATTTGGGGCATTACGCCTCCAATGACCCTTGTCCATACAATAGTTAAAAGTGTCCTTGAGAGTGTTACCCTTCTTGCGTTTCGGTTTGGAAGAGCTATTCGCAATAACATTCCCCTTACCTTCAACCTGTACGGGCCTCTTACCCGCATTCCTCTTAAACTTTTTCTTGCTCTTCATGTTAATGGCAAGAACATCCTTCCTAGTGCTCCCACTCAATCTCATGTCTTTCTCTGCTTGCACAAGCAGAGAATGAAGCTCATGAAGACTTTTATTCACGTTGTTCATGTTATAATTTACCCTAAATTGGGTAAAGCCTTTGACCTGAGAGAAGGAGTGGAGCACTCGGTCTACAACAGGCTCCTCTGGGATCTTACATCCCAGCCCTTCTAGAGTTTCCACGTACCCAATCATCTTAAGTACGTGTGAGCTCACAGGTTTTCCTTTAACCTCAAAGAAGCGGACAGCGGCATCATATTGAAGTATTCTTGGGGCATGAGAAAACATGGTAGAAAGCCTCGAGAACACCTCATATACTGTGTGGAACTTGATGCATTGTCGCTGTAATGTAGAATCCATTGTAAAAGTCAAAACGTTTTTGACCGCAAGGGATTCCCTTTGGTACTCTTCGTTAACGTCCCTTACAGCGGCGGTAGTTCTTGTGTTTGGTAAAGGGGGAGAGGTGTAATACATCAGATTTGTGACCTTAGGCTACTCGGCCGAGTAGGGCGTACTCGACCGAGTAGCTGCTATGATTAATCTGACAGTGTTCCGTTCGTTGTGAACTCGGGCGAGTGTGTTAGCACTCGATCGAGTGTGACTTACTAAGTCGAGTGTGACTTACTTAGTCGAGTGTCTCTATTCATCTTAATCGTTCTGTAGGCCAAGGGTGATAGTTTGTGAGTCCTAACTTCCGTTTTCGCGTCGATCACGTTAGTAAGTATTCTTTACATATTTTGATTTTTATTATATATTGAGCAAACCCTAGATTTGGGTTGACTTGGGGATTTGGTAATTGGTTATATTAGATTGATCATTAAGGGGTAGTTAGTAATTGTATGTGATTATTTTATGTAGGTGACGGTCTCATGAAGAATTGTTATTGATTTCTTATGCGTGCTCGGAGTTGCTTATCAGGTAGGGCTTCCCTACACAGTTGTCTGTGGAATAGTGTATGATTAATGTGACGATCTTTGTACTGTTTATGATATGTATATGTTATGGTTGCTGTATGATGTAGATGGTGGTGGTTGTTGGTGTTGAAGTTAGTTGGTATATGAGCCATTGCGAGAGATTGTCTCTGCACCCATTGTTCGCCTCTTGCGTTCTCTCGGCGCAAAGGGATGTGCACATTAAGGAACTGGGTTTGCTCATGCGTGGCTAGGATTTTGGTTGTAAGGCTGCGGTCCCCACTAGTAGGGCTACATACCTCGGTGTGTAGTCAGTTATTGGTTGTGATGGAGATGGGAGATGGAGGTTACTGGTTGTTTTGGATGTTTGGTTTATGCTTTATATTGTATATTATTGTGCAGTTGACTAACCCCGTGTTTGTTTTCAAAACTGTGGTGATCCATTCGGGGATGGTGAGAAGTTGGTTTAACAGGTGAATAGGTTTTCCGTTGTTGCTGTTGATGCGGGTTTGGTAGGGGAAGAGTCATTACCGTTTTTTAGTCTTAGCTTCCGCCTACTTTAGACTTTGTTATCACAGTTAATTTTAGTTTGTTTTTATTTTGGCACGCTTTTCCGTTGTAATAGTTAAATAATTAAACTTTATACTTGTTTCATTATGTTTTCTATGATGTTTACTACCTCGGATGACCGAGATGGTAACATCCTCATATTCCGAGGTAGTCCTTGGTAAGGTGCCTCGGGGTATGGGGGTGTTACAAAGTGGTATAAGAGCCAGGGTTTTGGAACCTAAAACCAATGAACCGATGAACTTAGGGTGTCTAATTAAAATGAACCCGGGTAGGAGCTTTTTAGGGCTACCGTAAAGGCTAGGGAGATGTCCTAAGGCCGCATTTTTGCCTTTATAACTTTTAACCGGTCACTATAGGGGAGTCAAGGGTCGTTGTATGCGTATATGTTTCATATGTGTTGTTGGATGTAGTTTGTATGAGTTACATAGAGAAATCTGAAGTATGTGGATATGAGTTGATTGGTTGAATATGTTGAAGTATTGATATGGAGTTAGTAATATGTTAACGTTTTGTATGTTTTATGTCTTGTTTAAGCATAGGGTAGTTCTTATATAACATGACTCGACCGAGTGGGTAAATTGAGTTTTTGAGACAGAAGTGTTGTATCATTTTGACTCGACCGAGTGTGCGAGACACTCGATCGAGTGTGTGCTACTCGATCGAGTACGTTAAGTACTCGACCGCGTGTGATTTTTGGGTAAATCTGATCAGAGTCTGGATATGTTGAACTCGACCGAGTACATATGCGACTCGACCGAGCTGGGCGTACTCGACCGAGTGTCTTTGGCACTCGACCTAGTGTCCTTTCTAAGAGGATATATGTTTGTTTTGAGTCGTAGGCTATGTGCTTACGTCTGTTTTGGGTCATAAAACATTCGTTTACCTATGTGTTGGTCCTGATGCGTAAGTTACCGGATCCTAGAGCGTGGAGTGTACCACCTTAATATGGGCATGAGTTATTGGAGAGGACATGTGGTTATACGTTGTAGTTATGTATAGCGAAAAGAGGAAGTGAAGTCGATGAGTTATTAGGGCAAGGGTACAACTTGTGAGATATGGCGAGTGATATAGTCGTGGGTTCGAGTAATGTAATAAGAGGCGTATATGATCGACTGGTGATGTAAGTGATAATGTAAGTTCGAGAAATGTGAAGTCGGAAAAGTTTGTAATGAGGAAGGTGAATTGTGGTAATATGGGATGTGAGGATTTATGGTGGGAGGTGGTTATGACTATGTTGGTTGAGGATATATGTAAGGGAAGGTTGTGATAGAAAATTGGAAACGAAGAGTGTTAGGTGAGCTTAGACTGATGGATATCGCGTTGTGGATTTGAATGTAGTGGTTGTGTTTGGGAATTTGGATTATTAAGAGGTGAGCCTAGTGTGTAGTTCGTTGGGAAGGTAGCGGTATGAGATGAATTATGGTTTTGAAGATATTAAGGAAAGGTGTAGTTGATTAAAGAGTAATCCTTGAAAGTGTGGACTTATTGGTGATGTGTATGAGTGAGTAGTAGGTGGAGAGATATTATTGATAAGAAAGAATGGGAAGTTGCTGATACGAATTAACGGAATTTGAGTTTTGGAGCCATTAAGAGGTAACCAGATTACTAAAGAGCTGGGTAATAGGAGTAATGAGTTGAGTGGATTATGGGTGTTGTCATGTGCGATGGGACAAGAAGTATGGTTGTGGGTCAAGTGTATGTTCATAAAAGTTGTGGGACATGAATGTAAGGAATCATGGAGATGTATGGTACTATCATGAGTGGGTGAGTTAACGGTTATATAGGAGTTTTAGGACAACTTGTCAGTCATGGGTTTGAGGAATTAAGGGAGTAAGGAGTTGGTAGAGTATTTGCAAGATATGAGAAGGTAGTGGTAAGTTAAGGGAGTAAAATGATCACGGACAAAATTAGTATGGATATTGGGGTAATATGGTTGATACGGTTAATGGAGTTTGCTATAGGAAATCATTATTCATTGATGCGAGGGAGCATAAGGTGTTGAGATAAAAAGCGTTGGTCGGAAGTTGAGTATTGGTTATATGGTAACATTGGTCAGATGGTGGTAATTATGCATATTGGGAAAAAGGTGTTATGAAGAGTATATGAGGCTAACCACGTGTGAGAGATATCTTTTATCAAGTGGTAACTTACGTGATCGGGATTGCTAGTTATATTTGATTGTAGGTCTATGACGTGTGTAAGTGATTGTGCGAGGTTCTGACCTCGTAAGTAGTGGTATGATATGATATCCATAAAGTTGTTATATGGTTATTTAGTGTAATATGTGGTGTTCTGTGGTCCAGTAAGATGATATCGAACAGAAAAAAAAAAAATTAAGGGGTGGTTGGATGAGTCGAGAGATGATCGTTGTGTCAGAACTCTTATTTTGGTAATGTGGTTGTTGTGTTCCAGGCTACGACCCGGGAACTGTAATCCGTGTTGCGATGCGGTGGTTGGGGGCGGTGTTGCGATGATGTTATCGGTTGTGTTGGAGTAGGTGGGATACTTGTGAGGCGAATTTTTGAAAGAATTTTTCTGTCTAGTATGGTCATATCGGTTGTTGTCTTATCTAGTGATGTTTCCTGTGTTTTCGGTTTGTGGGTGAGGGTAGAGTATAATATGGAAGAAAGTTTCACATGTAGTCGTTGTTGTCATAGTTACAGTTATATCTTGTCGGTGAAACATAGTTGGGGAAGGCTGTTGGTGTATGTTCGATCTTATGTTAGATGAGACTTTTGTTGACATAGTTGTGGCAAGTAATTAGTGGAGAATATGTGTACCGAGCTGCAAGCTGCGGGTGGTTCATAATCTTTGTCGGGGAAGTAAGTATGGAAAACTGAGAGTTAGTGTCATGTTAAGTTATGGAAGAGTTGGGCGACAGTAAAAAGGGGACATTAGAGGATCTAGTGTGCGAGTCGCTTTTGTGGATCGTGAGTTATATCGTGCGGATAGGTGCGTGTATAGAGAAGAATGTGGTTGTGCGGTAATGTTGAAGAGTTGAAGTAGTGGGTATGTTGGGGATTTTGTGGTAAAAGTTAGCTGGTGTGCAGAATGTTTACGAGTATGGGAGCTGTCAAAGGGAGAGAGCCTTGGATATGGGAGTGGTGGTTGGTGTTGAGGTTATAGGTGGTTATCTGGGGCATGAGAGGGTGATAACGAGAATAAATAAATAAGGACCTAGTATTAGTTGAGTTACGAGGACGTAACATTTATCTTAAAAGGAGTAGGATGCGACAAAAAGGAGTTTGATGGTTCTAAATGTTGCGGTTTATTTGGAAGTTTTGGTTCTTAGTGTAGAACTAAGGATACACTTGTGGTTTGATAACGTTGAAATTAATGGCGGTGGCCGTGACGTTGTGTTTTTGAACCGAATGGACATAGATTAAGTGGTAGGTGTGAGTGAACTTCGAGGACGAAGTTAATTTTAAGGGTGGTAGAATGTAACATTCCATTTTAGGTAGACATTCTCGCTTGCGGAATTGTAATGATGGAATTAGATAAGGCGATTCTGTGGTTGATTCTATGTTGTGAGCTGCGTTGCTAAGGTAGGCTTGGTTGAGTGAGTTAGTGTCAAGGATGAAAGAAGAGATTGGAGTGGTGTTGGGTAGGAGGGTGATAGGTGTACCTGTTATGCAGGTATGGGAATGAACTTCGGGGACGAAGTTCGTTCATATGGCGGGAAGTCTGTAATAAATCAGATTTGTGACCTTAGGCTACTCGGCCGAGTACGGCGTACTCGACCGAGTAGTTGTTATGAATTGTCTAATAGTGTTCTGTTCGTTGTGAACTCGGGCGAGTGTGTTAGCACTCGGTCGAGTGAGGCTTACTCGATCGAGTGTGATGCACTTGGTCGAGTGTGTCTTACTTAGTCAAGTGGTTCGTACTCGACCGAGTACCCGGTCTGACGAGTTAATTCCGCGGTTTGAATAAAATGATTGGAGAAGTATATATATAACGTCGAATCAGTTTCTAATCTTTTTCTAAAACATTTTCACAAAAACCTAAACCACGTTCTA
>VHZZ01004167.1:31798-43021 GCA_009801015.1 Silene noctiflora | reverse complement strand
TTTCTCTATTGTTTTTCGTTTATGACCATAAATCGCATGTTAAATTTTCGTTATAGTCCTAAATTTTAAGGGTTTTATACGGATATTACCCCACAGCAGCAGGCCCACCGGCTGGGACACTCCCAATCAGATTTTCACCAAAATGAAACAGAAGATTCCCAGTCGGTCTAGGGCACTGGCGGCCGGCCTACCGGCTGGGGACCCCTGTACACAGTTTTTAGCCAAATTTCCATACAACATGTTTTCCAAACTCGAATTTTAGCATGTTTATGAGATGGTAACACGTAAGAAACATAAATTCAGCATGTAAAGCACACCAACAATCCTTATACTCCAATTTCTCAAGAAATCCATCACCATTTCATGCATTTATATCCAACAAACTATGAACATGTAAAAGTTGATACTTTTACTCAATAATAAGCATAAAACCGACTTATTAAGCACAATTCTCATGAAATAAACATCATAGTTCATGAACCAAGTAAGAAATGTAACCAAGTCATGAATTCAACAACTTTAACATTCAAACATCTAAATTAACACTAATAAACACAAAATCCGGATGTAGTGTCGAGTAACCTATCACCGTTACCTTATGCTTCCTAGTCTTCGAGTGAATCCTCAATGATGTAACTATCTTCTTCGGGTTCTCCAAATTCTCACCTAAACATAAAAATAAATGAGTTAAATGAAGAATTCACCCCGTAGGGTAAGAGAGGGATTTAAAAAATGCTAAAGGGGGAAGAAAGACCGTTTCTTTCTTACTTACAAATAAGGAGAATGAAAAGTGAAGAAGAATGGCGCGAAAACTAAAGGAATTGGTTGAGAAATGAAGAAGTTATGGGAGTTTGAAGATTGAAAGTAAAGGGAGTAACAATGGTGTGTTCCTTGTAATGGTGTGTACTGAGAAAAATGAGAGGAGAAGAAGGGTTTTAGATGGTTTAAGTGGAAAAATGAGGTGTTGTATAGGTTCAATGTAACCTTGGCCCAAAACAACCCAAAATGAGTCGGAAATTGCGAAAAAGACGTCTCAAGGCTACTATACACTCAAGACGGAACATAACTTTATATTTATAAATATTATGCCTAAAAATATATTGTTACCCAAAAGTAAAATTCAATCATAATTTATTTTAATTAAATTATTAAATTACTTTTAAAATCATTTATGAAATTTACGGATGTTACAAAAACAATGTCAAGCAAGTATATAGTACATAATGACACTACCATAAGATAACGACTCAGCATAGATAGTCACTCAAAGACAAGTATACCACATTTGAAACTCGAAAATAGAATCTATAATGAACAAGTACGAGACTTAAATTTGAAGTATACAATGTCATTTCAATCATAAATATCATGAACAAACATACTTTTCATAATTAAATGTTACTTAAGCTTAGTACGATACAAGCTATAAATAATACATCAAGTGGTACGAAATCAAAAACGAGGTGAAATCGTAAACAATTCAATCCCAATCCACCCTTAAATATAACACGAGTCACCATGGTGACTAGGGACCATGCCGGTGGAGGGAGAGGCTCCCTGCCGGTACGGGCATAACAGGGCAAGGCCTGAGGCTAAGAAGGTGGCTATCCGGTGGGGAGCACCGGTCCGGGCCAGTACGGGGGTGGCTAGTACCGGTGGGATGAATTCATATCGGTAGGATGACTGAGGTGTGTAAGGGAAAGCCATGGTTGGACTCAGTCCCGGACAAGGATGCCCTAGTCCTGGTGGGATAACTATAGACTTGATAGACCGATGCTTGGGACGGGTTTAGGAATGTGTTGTTTGAGTCAGGTTCATTCCTAAACTCATTCCACCCATTTCACACACAAGAGGGACGTTATTAAGCATGCGTTTCTACCCAATTAAATACAAGCATTTCCAATATAAACTTTTTAATTAATTATCATAACATATAATTAAAATATGTAATTTCATATAAATTGAGTCGAAAATCAACAAGTAAATTGTTTATGTAATACTCCTCATTTCTGGTTGTAGCGTACTCGGTCAAGTAGGCTGAACTCGACCGATTGCGTCTGTTAAGTGTTTTAGTCAGGCTACTAACTTGGGGGAACTCGACCGAGTTAATGTGACACTCGGTCGAGTAAGTTGGACACTCGACCGAGTGTCAAATCTGGGTGTTATTTTTCCGTGGTTCTTTATTCTTGTTTAAGTGAGTTGTTTATATTTCACCTAATCAATTTAAACTTCATTTCCAACCCTAAAACATTCTAAACTCTCAATAAACACCTTTCTAAGATACCTAAGCATGTAGTGTGGAGATCGATTGCGGAATCAGGGATTTGGCTCCATCTCTCATCCTTCGTTGCTAGTAAGTTTGTAAGTCCTATTATATGTTGTAAATTATATCATTCATTAGTTTTTTAGTGGGACTAAACTCTAGAATTTGGGGAAAGGGAGAGAATTGGTAACGGGTGTATACTAGATTGATTAATTAAGGGTAGTTAGTAATTATTATGTTATAATTGGTTGTAGGTGATAGATTCTTAAAGGTCATTGTTGATTGCCAGTGTTCGCACGTGGATTTTCTATAAAGGTAGGGTTTCCCTACTCAGTACAGTTGTGTAATTATATAATTGTGTGATTTCTGGTATTGTGTTTACTTCATTGTGTGTAATGTTGATAGAGGTTGTGGTTGGATATTGTGAGCCATGTCGGGAGATGGTTTCACCCCTTTGTTTCGCCCCTTGTGACTCCCGTCACAAGGGGATGTGCATATTAATGAGCTTGGGTTCACTAGTTGCAAAGAGCAGGATTTTGATGTCCAGTGTTGTGGTCTGGCATCGGCAAGAGTGGGTTACCTGTTGCGATGGAAGCGCGGCTACTCGTTGCGATTAGATTCATTTGTTACTATGAATTTTGGAGTTGAAGGAGGATGGTATTGTTGTGTATACTTTTGGCGTCCTGTTGCATTATCGTTTCTGTGTTATTTCTATTCTGTTACTGATCTTGTGTGGTGTTTGTGTGTTTTTGTTTTCTTTTATGTGTCTGCAGTGATCCATTTGATAATGCCGGTAAATGGGGAGCAGGTAGTCTTATCAGGTGTTGATGATTGCTGATTGCTGGGAGCTTATCTGGGGCCTTGGAGGGAGAGTGTCACCCTTGAGTTCTCTTAGTTTAGACGGTCTTAGCTTTAGTTAATATTTATGACACTGTAGATAGTTACTTTTGGTTTAGTCTTGTATCAGCATTTAAAAGTTTATACTATAAAGTTATATTTGTTCTTTCATTGTTCATTTGATATGTACTATCTCGGGCAACCGAGATGGTAACGCCCTTATTTGCTTGGGAAGTTCTCGCTTAAGGCTCCTTGGTAAATGAGGGTGTTACAGTTTATTCATCCCAACATCATTCAATTGTTCCACTTGCAACACTCCAAACAAACTGTCTTACAATATAATCAAGACATGTAAATTATGACATAGTTGAGACAGAATTCAACAATTAACACATTCAAGCATTCAACTTTACTCAATTAATAACGACGCAACAAATATTCTTAATATTCTAGACACGTGCTTAAGACAACATCCAACATCAATAATTAAAGCAAGAAACAAGGATTAACATGTAAAGTTACTAACTTTATCAAAACAAAGACTAGTTTCCAACAATTAAAGCATATAAATGATATATTAGTGAATAACCTATCACCGTTACCTTTTCGCAATTCTAGTCCTACAAGGTCTCGTCAATCTCATAGCAATCCGCGTCCGGGTCTTCTAGGTTGTTTCCTCAACAACAACTTCAATGAAAGGATTTAATTACTCTGACCTAAAAAGACGGATTTGTTTATATACTAAGAAAGGATGAAGCTTTATTACTTGGAAAGATGGAGAGCAAGAAAAAAGAGTGAATGGAGTAAAAATGGTCCAAATTGGGGAAGAATTAAGAGAGTTATATATGATCTAAGCTATTATGAAAGAAGGGATTCAATGGTGGTTTGTTTGAGAAGAAATTTTAAAAATTATGAATGAAGAAGGAGGTGTTGGAAGGGTTTCATGTAGAGAAGGGTTCTAAAAAGGCTCAAAAGACAAGATTTTGCCCAGCAACTCGTTATGAGTCTATTTCTACTCAAAATCAGCGTAGAACCCATCTCTAGGCCTTAAATAGCCAAGACGGTCACGAGACCTACAAATTTATATAAGAAATGCTATTTTTATATAAATAGGTTTTAAAATATAAATAGCGTAATAAAATAGCTAATTAAATTATAAATTCCAAAGCGGGAATTTCGCGGGTGTTACAACAGATCTTTCACCTGGGTTTGTTTGATGCTACTCCACCAGAATGTGTTTTGGTACTCGACAGAATGGGCACTACGCCAAATATGGGCATTAACAACGAACATATAACAACGGTTGCTGCATATAATAACAGTATTAGATCATCGTTGCCCAAATATTCGCGGAAACCTCAAGCGCGCAAATTAGAGAAACGATTCTCAGCGGAAACCGAACGGTTCCGCCGCGGACCGTTTTTAAATTACTTCAACAATTTTATCAATAATCGCTATATATTCTCTATATCAACGGCTATATGACAACCGTTGTCTTATTTTGTCAATTTTGGATGAACCGTTATTAAATTCATAATAAGAACGGTTGAATTCTAACCGTTGTTACTTGCTAGAAGAATGGTTTTCTCTTAAACCGTTATCATATTGAATTGAAGAACGGTTTTCTCTTAAACCGTTGCCATATTTTCGAATCACTATTTTATTAGCCAACTTTATTTGACCAATGCATGTAAAAAGGTACAACTATAATAGTATAGCATGCATTAAAATTTATTTAAAACTTTAATAAAGGAGTATGTAGCATGCATGCTGTTTTGGCATTATTTTACGCCGGGCTATCTAACTCAAGTTTTCAAGCTAATAGTAGTTTGGTTGTAGTTGAGACTTTAACAGACTAGAAATAAGTAATCAAAAAGCGTGAACAAATTAAAGAAACAAGAATTTATACGTGGAAAAACCCTTGAATGGGAAAAAAACCACGAGCGCCAAAGCAGGAGATTATTTCACTATTTTAATATCTGACGGCACTATAGGATTCGTATGATAAATGCTTAAGTAGATAAGTGTACGAGTCCTATCCCTCTCCTTGTTGCGTGTTTCCTCCTATTTATAGCAAATGTTTAACTGTCATCTTCCTTCTCCATAGGCACACGTTTACATCAAGGTTGTAGGATTTGTTTCCTTATTTATAGCTGACCTTTTCTATATCGTTTGATATTGTCGTCCTCATAATTACGGTTGGGTATATAATCATTAAATATTGACCCGGTCTTCCATTAAATTAGGAACAACTCTAGTGTCTTAAGTAACAAGTGCTTTAATTATCTTAGTATCCAAAGCTAGACTTATGTTGTTCCCTGGCCATATGCTTATCCTCGCACCTTAACCTAGTGTCCTCTCTTGCCTGAATGCCTGGTGCCTGGCAGCTATCTCCTATGCTACTCCAAATTCTACCCCGATCTGACTCGCTGGACCACATAACTCCTAGATACAGTATGAATTATCTAGGCTCAACATATGCGTTATACTATTGAAGGTGGACTATGAATACGTTTTCATAATGTTTTAGTTGAATATCAAAATTTATCAAAGATTTACTCTTTCATTCTCTCTCTAAAATGTATATACCTTATTGGCCTTAAATAAGGCTTCTTGTTCACCTTTTGGATTCATTCCTTCTTCCCATTTTGTCGATCATCTATAAAATATCCTAAAGAGTAAATAAGATCCTTCCTCATTTCTCTCATGCACAACTAAGAATTATATACAACTATTTCCTAAAAATGCTACTATACTACTACTAAGAGTAATGTAAAGCTTTATAAAAGAATATATTAAACATGGTGGTTTGAGGTAGAACTCCACAAAACTAAGTTAAAGGGTGAGCTTTGTTGTAACAATCAATGTAACTTAATGCCCTTAATAGCCGATCGAAAGCTTGCGAATGCCCTTCAAATAGGAATGAGTATGATTTTAACCATCTCGAGACAAAGTAGTGCCAACTTCGCATAGGGGGTCTCTTTTTGTGTTTCCCTTGTTGCTTCTTAGCTTTGTTGCCATAGTTTGTCGGGCCCTTCATGATAGTGCTCATGCACTTCTTGTTATCGGGAGGCTTCCATTCTCTCTCATCTTCTTCAAATGTAATGATGATGATGGCTTCCGAATTCATCCCTCCTTTTTTATTATAGGGAATGTCATAGTCTTGATGATGGGACAACATAGTAATAGAAATCGTAGACGCCAAGTCTTCACAAGAAAGTCCACTCATGATTCCCTATTTAAGTTTCTTCATCGATAACCTTTGGATGACACATTTGCCTCTTTGAAAAGGCTTTCGAGATCGTCATAAATAAGCATAGGTTCCATGGTGGGTGTTATGAGGTCTAGATAGCGAGATTCGCCCTCTTCACAAACCCAAACTTCAAACTTCTCATGGATGGGCCCTCAAGCGAGATAATATTATGATTACATCCTCCTTTTAATCCCATCATTTCTTCGTCCCATGAATCGTTGCATGGGTTATGCCCATCATCATCGTCTTTCATTAGCATGTCATCATCACTCTCCCCATATGAATCATAAATAGGGAATTCATTTCTCCTTATCAACTCCCTCTCTACTATTCCCACTTCTACTTCAAATAACACGCCCTCATACTCACAAAGGCTAAGAGTATTTGCTTTAATCAACCTTGTATCTCCTTCATCGAATACCACACTTTCGTACTCGTAATAGCTCAAGGAACTTGGCTACTTTGACTCATGGGTGACTATTTCAAGCTCCCACTTGAAAGTGTGGATTTCAGAGTTGGTTGGTAGGGTAGTTACTAACATGGTTTCATCGTACTCTTCAAATGTTTTCTCATCATCACTTTTTCGTCGAGTACCCCTTGAAAGGTCTCCAATTGGGCTAGTCGAGTGACCAATTCTTCTCCATGTTTCACAAGTTCATCCAACAACTTGTGCCTTGTCTTGCTTTCCTTATGTACTTGCTAAAAAAATTGTTGTTGTTTTTGGAGTATATGTAGTACCAAGGGTTGCATATAGAGATCTTGGTTGTCTTCATTCCCTTGTTGGCGTAAGATTGGTGAAACGGATGATTGAGGAAGGTGTGGTACTGCAAACTTTGTTGATGTGGATGGATGTTTGGGCTTTGTCATGAAGGATTTGGGCTATGGTATGGTTCTTTATTATTGAGGCTTTGATGAGGATTGGTATAAGCTCGTTCCTCAAAGCTCTCATGCCCATTGAAGTTGTACCCAAAGGATCCATCTTGGCAAAATGCTTCTCGAGTGAATTTTTGTGTTGTCATTTTGATGACGAATTCATGGCAATTAGCATAGAAACTACATAAAGAAGGTGAGAAATACCTTTAGCATTTGACTTCCCCAAGGCAAAGAAATGCACGACTAAAAAGCAATAAATGATAACAATTCAACAATACACCGTCCCTAGCAACGGCGCCATTTTGATAGTCTTGCCCAAATGGGTCCACCCTAGGTCGTCATGGTGCTATCAAACAATACCTATAAATCCAACAAACATCTAGCAAGCGGTAATTCGGAGTCGATCTACGAGATGGGTAGTTAAACGGTTATCAAATGCAAGTAGCTATGTCATTATGTCACAATTTCGGTTTGAGATATAAACTAGAATACTGCAACAAAAATGTAAGCAAATGAAATAACAAAGCATTCAAGTAAAAGTAGAGATGTAAACAATTGATTAAAGACACTAGGTTGTCATGGGTTCATAGGGGAATCATGGTATAATCACATTAATGAGTCAAACAAACAATTGTAGTTGTGTTGGGATCGAGTTAGTTTATATCTTATAATCCCTATAGAGACTTAGGTCTCGGAGTCGAGTTGGTTTATAGCTTACGACACCTACAACGACTTGGTTTTCCTTATTCAAATATATGCATGGTATACCAATCCTTGAGTTGATTTATGTCTTACAAGCCTTGATGAAAAGATAGAGAATCATGTTAGGTTGCCAATCAAGCATTTCATCAAACGTAACATGTGCATAAGTTGAAAACACAACATACAATCATTTATATGAACTCATTAAGAATAGATCTAACCCAAAGTTACTCCCCTAAACCACCCACTAACCCTAGCTAGAGGACTACTCACACATCATCATGGTAAACATGTCATAAATGGTGTCAATCATCTTAACAAGCATAAATATGATGATTGAATGAAGCAATTAACAAAAGACTAAGTAAGAGATTAAGTAAAGAGTAAAAGGATTATACCAACTTAAGATGAACAAGGAAATGGAAGGACAATAGAAGAAAGCTTTGATTAATGAAGATTTGTCAATTATGCAATCTAAAACCGAATAATTCTCGAATTACAAACTAGATCTAAGATTACTTGAGCAATAAGGAACGGATTAAGATGTAATTAAACTAATCTAAGCTAGTACAATCCCTAAGATAATAATTCTTCATTATATTTCTCTAATTACATAAGCTATTTATACTAAGTACAAGTATTAGGATTACCTAAGGGCTTAAATGAAGATTAGACCTCTCGAGGAAATCCGGAGAATTGCTAGAGCCAGAGCAACTCGTGGGGCTCATTTCTTGCGCGAGGAAGTTACCCTGCTGCCGAGCTCGCTCGAGCTCTGGGGAGCTCGCACGAGCTGGGCTCGACCTCGCTCGAGCTAAGGTAGAGCTCGCACGAGCTCTAATGATTTTCCCTTGCTTCTTAGCTTGGCTACCCCCTAACTCATGGGATGTAAAAATTGGTATATAAAGAAGAAATATTGGTATTTAAAGGGAAATATGCATGATATGTGTATAAGTATGAGAGTGTACCTAGTAAAGATCACAAAGGACTACAAGAGTGAGTCAAGTGAGGGAGCTGAGAGCGTAAGTGGCATAAGGAGAGTAACAGTTCGGGAAAGAGAAAGACTTGAAAATTGGTAACGAGACGGGAAGAGACTCGAGAAAGCATAGAGAGGAGAGGGAGATAGGAGAACTTCGGGGACGAAGTTCATTTTAAGGGGGAAATATTGTAATACCCGGTTATTGTGGGACCCATACGAGAACCTCAAGAGGCGTGAGAGGATCACCGGACTTGAATAAGGGACTACTCGGGAGTAAAGTATAGCCGTACACTATACCAAGTAGGACCTAGACTAGACCTAGTAAAGCTGCAGTGGACCGTGGGGGTGACACTCGGCCGAATACGGTCAGTACTCGATCGAGTGAGTTGCACTCGGCCGAGTACAAAGGTACTCGACCGAGTGGAGGGAACTCGGCCGAATGGACTCTGTACAGTACCGATAAAACCTAATCTCGGGACGTTATCCTAATTCATTTCATCCTTCTTCCTTATCTCTCCAAATCCTTTCCCTTCTCTCTAAAACCCTCACAAATACCTTTCTAATGAGATTCAAGCTTATATTAAAGGATTGCTCACCTTGTTCATCTTTCCTTTCACATATTAAGTCGAGATCTACCTTTCTCCCCTTTCTTATGAACCCTAACTTTTGGGGGTTCTGTTATTTCTAATTAATTAGTATTTAGTATGTGTAATATGGTTAATTAGTGGGTAATAATAAGGGATTTTGTATTTTATAATAGCGTAGGATGTATTGTGATAGTATTCTTTGACTTGTATAGCACGAAACGGTTTCATGAGACGGGACTCCGTCAGATTCGAGTAGATTATAAAGATTGTTAAAATGTAGGTTAATCCTACTCAGTTTTGATAATGTAAATGTAGCACGAAACGGTTTCATAAAACGGTTTCAAGAGACGGGACTGTGTCGCATTCATGATAAGAGTAGTCTTCCATTCACCATAATACTTGGGAATGATGTTAAGGTTCACATATGTGTCGGAAATGCATTATAACATGATATTGGTTGTGACGACTTGAGAGGCAGGATTTTTGGACACTTGATTACATTCATAATATGTTGGTAGTATGTTGCATAATATGTCATATCCGATATTGTACTCATGATTGCATTCATGTGCATAATGATCTTGTTGGAGGTTTTTGGGGGAGTTGTGGTGGTGATACTTGTTGATATTGGAGACGTAAGGCGGTTGGGAGACCGTCTTTCGCTTGGGTTGGCTCTTGGATCCAAGAGAGATGTGCACATTAATGGCTTAAGTTATGGAGGGACCTGTGTGGTTGAGACACTTCGTCTGGCAGGGGATCCGAGTCGCTCTCGGGCCCGGTACCACGGGTGTGTCCCGAGTACCTTTTTACGGGCTGCGGTCCGGGTGTTTTGGTGGGCGGTATTGCGTTGCCATCACCGGGTTGTGGGTATGTCTGGGTATGTCCCGGTACCGGTGTGGTGTTGGTGAAACTGCGTCTCATACATATCTTTATCATGTTGCATAATTATATATAATACATTATGTTTTATTATCGAAACTGATGTGTTTGGGTTGTGTGTAAACTGTCACCTATTTCTGGGGTGGCCTGTGTTGATCCATATGATATTTCCGATCATATGGGGAGCAGTTTATTTCAAGTTGTGTTTTGGTGGCACGCGGGAGACGAGACGAGTTCCGGACTTGGAGTCGAGTCATGTAGATGACGTAGTGGATAGATGAGTTGTATTTTTATAAATCACTTGTTATTCATTTATCATGTATGTAATCACTAAACTTGTCATTTATATTAAATGTTTCTTTTTCGTAATTCCGATTTCACTGCCTCGGGATACCGATATGGTAACATCCTCCCATTACCTTGGCCGGGTAAGAGGAGGGTGTTACAAAGTGGTATCAGAGCGACGATTTTGGAACCTAAACCAATGAACCAAAATGAATTTAGCAGAGTTTAATAAAATGAACCCGACATGTAGGCCTGAGCAAAATTATAAGATACGGTATTATTATACGTATCTGATAAATTAAGAGAAAATTAAGAGAAAAATTTGTGTTATTTTTTGCTCTAATTCTTTTCTTGTCCTAATTATGCCCTCTTGCTTTTCCCATTTTTAGCTTGATAACTCTTGATTCACTATTTTTGACGGGATTTAGCATGCATGGGGACGTCTTGACATAGTAGGTGGAAGATGGATTTTTGACAAAGTAGGCTTGATCTTGACTTTTGGCAAGCCACAAAATGGTAAGGTAGAACCTTCATTTATAGACCATTTTATTCTTATTTGGTCTCACTT